>JANHFL010001693.1:29301-41776 GCA_032468155.1 Oxyrhabdium leporinum | reverse complement strand
ACTTAGAGGGGTTAGTAGTCAAAACAAAATTCTTTTCAAGTGTGTCAAGGCCATCCTGACCAGCACCTGGAAGAGGAATGACAAGACAAGAGAGGAAGTTGGTTTTGGGAGAGGATTGGGAGTGTGATCTTTGATGATGGTTTGGAGGTGGATCTTTTATTTCTTTTGAGTATGGAAAAACCTGGGCCTTCAGATTGAGGTTTTTCCCAGATGTGCCAACATGGTTTCTTTAATAAATTCTTACTTGGATCTAATTGTATCTGACTGCTGAATGAGTTATTGGAGCTTGGATGGAATGCTGACAGTTGTAGTGATAATTCAGAAGCTTCAATACTGCTCTGACTGATATAATCTATATAAATATGATGATAGACTTTGACAAATGTCTATGGAGATTCTCAGTCATCCAGATCATCCAGAGCAAATTACCACCTGTCTGCAAGGAGTATAAATCCTTCCATTCCCCACTGCCTGTCAGAGCTGAAGAAACTTCTTGGATGAGAAGCAAAATGTCTTCAAAGAAAAGCAAGAAAGTCATTTGCATTCTTTTAGAGAGTCACTGAAGCCACTTGGAGATTATCCATGTCCTCACCTGAGTAGTGCAAATAATGCAAATTACCACCTGTCTGCAAGGAGTATAAATCCTTCCATTCCCCACTGCCTGTCAGAGCTGAAGAAGCTTCTTGGATGAGAAGCAAAATGTCTTCAAAGAAAAGCAAGAAAGTCCATTTCCCTATTGAAAAAGCACCTTTGGGTTAGATTTTGACAGAAATGCAAATTCCATCAATTTAACTAGTGAGAATTTTCCTTGATTGCTCTTTTATGAAGTTTCTGTTGAGGGATTGTGTTTTGGCATCCTATTGTGATCATTCTTTTTTTATTTGAATTACCTTCATGAATATTTGAAATATGTTGCTTGGAATGTTTGTCCCCCCCCTCCCCCGCAACAGATTATAAAGTGAAGAGCGAGAAAAATTGATGATATTCTAATTTGGTCTCTTTTTTTTAATGCACATAATTTCGTTCCACTTGAGTTTGAGTCTGAACCATGGAAAGGTACATTGTAGTAGCTTTTGCTGAGTTCGCCTGGTTTACCACCTCTGTTTTTCCTATTTCATATTTTTAAACCTATTATTCACAGCATCATTCCATTCATCTCTGCAGGCCTGGAGTGATTACAATGCAGGCACTTTCTGAAGAAGATCGAAGGCTGTGGATGGAAGCAATGGATGGCCGAGAACCAGTAAGCAAGAATCTTTATGAATAGGAATTAAGTAGGATAATCAAAAGAACCTTTCATGGTTTGGGTTGCAGTTCTTTCTCATTGGATGTCTTATGGCAGCTCTGTAGCTTTCGCAGAAGAATCTTTTGAATCCTTTGGTAGAGTCCTTGAGGCAATATTCCATTTTCTTTGCAAGTCGGCATTAAAGCTTTCCCTCTGAGTATTGTTAAGAAAATTCAGTCTACAGCTCAGGGTAGTCCAGATATTTGCTGTACATTTTCTGTAAAAATATGAGAGATGAATCATGATTATTAGACAAATAGATAAAATATATCTGTCGGAAAGCTTCTTAAATGGCCACAGTGGGAATTGATGTCCTTAAAACTTGCTAATATCTGTAGGAGCACCCATATTATTTTCAAGCTTCTGTAGTCTGCTTCTGTGGTTGGTGGTTATTTTTTTCTCAAGAAAAAAAATATGGCACTGCTTACCAAAACAACTAGGCACAGAGACAGGTTTTTTCGTCATGCCATCAATACTTAATACCCACAGTACTGTGTTATGTCTAAGTATATTTACCTATGTAGTATGGCTGTATTATTTTTATCCTTTTCATCTGTTCCACTACCTTCTATTATCGGTATTATTATTATTATTATTATTATTATTATTATTATTATTATTATTATTATTATTATTATTATTATTATTTTGTTGTTATGGTTATTATTACTTTGTTATTTTGCATGTACCCTGAGAGCTAATGCACCAGAGACAAATTCCTTGTGTGCCTAATCACACTTAGCCAATTAAGTGTTCTGTTCCGTCCCGTCGCATCCTGTCCTGATATAATATATGTAGAACTCTTTGGGTCTATTCCTACAAATTGACTTTAAGTTCTTGCACATAATTTCTTTCGATAACTGCCGCTGTCTGTGATGTGTTGCGATATATTGTGATGAGAAGACCTGGATATACATTTACCTGTTAAGCTTGGGGCTTTTCTCCAGAATAAAAATAAAAAACTCAAGAGTCAACCAAGAAAAATAGCCATAAAATATTTGAACAGATTTTCTGAAGAGGGAATCTGTTACCCAACAGGGAATAGCAGCTAAGAGCATCAAACCATGACAAGAGGGTGAACACACAGGCAGAAAATTCCAAGCCCTTGGCATATAGACTGCAAAATGTATATGCATATGTATAAATATGTGTGGTTTGTGCCAACTATTTGGGAATTGGCCCTTCCTCTGCCCTTACTCCCCCCCGCCCCCCTGTGATTGACTCTGCTAAAGAGCAACTAAACAGCCATAAATCATCCTTAATTGCCTGTTCTATACAGAGAGGCATTTGGGAAACCAGAAGGAATGTCATCAAATGTTAACTTTGTGAGAAGACTTCCCCTCCAGAACCAAGTCCATATAGGAAAAGGTAGCTGATACAGAAACCTCAGCCTTGATACTTTGCCCAGGGGTGGGAGTAAGATATGGATCTAATTGGTAGAAGAAAGGGCAGGGGGAAGGAGGAGGAGAAGGAGCCCTTTCACAATTGATATTATGTCACATGAGATTTCAGATTGGATGCTGCATTGTTATTGTTGTACTGCTCTTTTATCCAGCTCTAATACATCTACGGCTAGATGTATAATATAGTAGAAAAAGCTACCAACATAGGAATGCCTGTTGGAGATGCATAATTTAGCATATGTAGCTGTTAGCAAGAGCTGCCAATCTGAGCAGCTGGCATTCTGCTTCAGAAAATGATCAGCAGCACTGCAGATGAAAAACCAGCAGCGTGGTGGAAGGGAATCCATGCTTTTAATATTTAAAGCTCTGGAGTGATTTATTACAGAGAACCAAACCTTTCTCGGCATGATGCTAGCCTATATGCTAACTGTGCAAAAAAGTGTAATCATTTAAATGTAGCACATATTTATTAATTTATACGGAAAGAGTGGAAAGGAAAAAAAAGTTTTCTCCTCCACCTTTTGTGCATG
This sequence comes from Oxyrhabdium leporinum, assembly GCA_032468155.1. Taxonomy (NCBI): domain Eukaryota; kingdom Metazoa; phylum Chordata; class Lepidosauria; order Squamata; family Cyclocoridae; genus Oxyrhabdium; species Oxyrhabdium leporinum. The sequence continues at coordinate 38,558 of JANHFL010001693.1, read as the reverse complement.
TAAATTAAGTAGGAGCAGGAAACACATTTAAATCACCTGATTGCTTTGCATCAAAGGAATACTGTGTTTTTCCCATCAAGTTAACGTATGCCAAATGATTTCATTGTAATATTGTGAATATAAGGGTTTACTCTTTTACTGTATTGTATAAACAGGTCTCGGTAAATATACTGCTAAGTAGATCGACCAAATGGTATTTTCCCAAATTGAGACTAACTTCATAAAAGTTTCCCCTTCTTTAGGTAAAAATTAAAAAAATTCATACTGAGTATACTTTCAGCTGCCAAAGACACCATCATCTCAGCTTTATGGGTTGGCCCTCTGCAAATTACCAATCCTTCTGAAAACTGAAGAGCTTGATGGGGAATAGGGGCATCAAAAACATTTAGTTCTGCTAAAAAAGAAAAAGAAAATAATGAAGAGAATAAGCTCTCCCTAGTCATCCAGTGGCTGACTTTTCTTAAACATCTGGTACCAACTGCACCTTGGAATCCTGATGCTGGCGTGGCCTGAATCTTTACTTCCTATCAGAGTGTAGTCACTATATTCTTGTATAGAGTGTTAACTTTGGATGCATTGACTGTTTATTGTTTTGTATATAGTTAGCTCTCTAAACATTTATATGGCTGCTTTTCATTTGCTTTGAACATTCAGGAAATTGCTTCGGTTACCTGAAGTATAAGTATCAGATTTAAAGCTCTCATAAGGATACAAACATTGAAAATTAGTGAAATATTATTTTTCTTTAAGGTTTATGAATGCTGTGGTCTTACATAACTTTATTCTTTTACTCTATATCATTGGGCACAAACTCTTAGGGTCTTGGGAGGGGTGCACTTGGAGCTAGGCAAGGAAGCTAGTGAAGCCAAGAAAAGAACTAGATTTATTTCTAATTTTAAGTAAAATTAAATCCCCCAATTATTTAGTGATTTTCTCTTCTTTCTAATTAAAAATTAGAGTTTAGTGGCAACTTTTTGGAGCAGTTCTGTAGGCCATTTCCAAGAGAGGGGTTGTGTTTTAATTTGGGTTCTCATGTTCTGACTTTACAGGAAGAGGCAATCAATTGTTTATTTAAATTGTATTCAGGCTTTTTAAAAATCCAAGCTGGCAATCAGGGCACAACAAGCTGCAGTTACTTTTATGTCACATATATCTAATAAGTTTTAATATGTTTTCTGAATTAAAATTTGGTGTTCCATGAATATTAGAATACAAAAAGCTTCTCCTTTCACAAATAATTTTAATTGGCTGACTGCTGCTTAGAATTAAAAGAACTACCTCTACAAATCCAAAAATCTCTTAAACTGAAAAATTAGATCAATGAATCAGAACCTGCTCATATGTCCAAGTATTCAATCCATTTTCTTTCCTGGATCTGCATGTTGATATTCAGCTGACTCACAAGAGTATAAGAGACAAATTGGTGTAAATTGAGCAACTAAAATACAGTCTTAATGCAGACAGTAATAATAGCTGCATCATAAATGAAGAGTATGAAATAAAAGATTTGAAAAATAACTTCAGAACTTTCTGTGGCAATTTAGTTTACAATGGAAAATGCTGAAAGTCTTTTAAGCTACAGGAAATGATGAGAGAAGCACCTTTAATTATTTCTACCCTGCCTCTTCAATGAAAGAAATTCAAAACAGACTTAAAAACTTAATATAGAGCCAAGGACTATAAAACAGTTTCAGGGTGCACCCCATGCTGATGCAAAACTTCTTATTTTCCCTGGCAGACAGAGTGAGATAAGATCCACAGTTTCTAATTCACTATTGTAAAGCTTACTAGGAAGTTTTCTAGGAAATAAAATACTTCCTGTATGAAAACAGGAAAGAGAAACAGTTTCATGGCTCTTCTCTTCCCCTCCATAGCTCTCAAAAGCTGTTCTAGAGCAGAACGTGCAACTATTTTCAAACAGAAGACAGCTTGTGATGGTTGAATGGGGAACTTTTTCTTCTCAAATCCTACATCATGTCCTGTATCGACAGACCCGGTAAAAAGCTTCCTATTTCTTCTGAAGGTCTAACTCAACTGCAAGGGCAATAAACTGTTGCCTTTTTTTTGAAGCCCAGGAAAAAGCTTGATTCAAACAGCTGTGGGCTGATGAAACAAGACTTACACAAAACAGACTACAGAGTCAAATCGCTCCGGTGCCGTAGAACATTTTGTCCACTAGATGGGGAAATGCTCCTTGCTGGTTCCTGGTTCGTCTGCTGATCCTGTTCTGAATCCCTGGAGAATGTTTGTGTCAGGGCAGAACTTCATATATATATATTTTAAAAAGCCTGTTTCCTAATCGAAGTAATACATTAATTTTGAAAGAAATGGGAGGCCTTACATTTGAATTTTTGACATTGCAGATTTACACCGACTTTCTTAAAAAAAAAAGAAAAAAAAAGAGTGCCACGTCTGTTTTCTCCAGTCTCAGTCATGGAAAATGTCCTTTCAGCAGATCCTGTTAACGCATCTGGGACACAGAAATGGAAATCCTCGGCTTTTCCGAGATTCAGGAATTTTTCACAAGACTTCTGTTGCTATGCACCACTTGCAGTTCTCATCTCCTGGTTTCCTTCCATGAGTAAATGACCAGTGGCTGATGAGAACAGACTATCTGTGTGCACAGCTGCCGCCTGTCCCTTGTGGCCTGTTTCCTCTAACTAAATTTCTTTGGCTTTTAGAGCCTTTCTATTGCCACTTGAGTTGGAATCTTCTGATCTTGCAGCTGCTGGCCTGCTTTAACGCTAAACTGGCAGCACAGCATTATTTCTGCTACTTATGGTACAAACTGAATGCAAAACACATTACAGGACCACAGAACTTCAACAAATCAAGGTGAAAGCTTTCACTTACTCCTTATCCCATCATTTAAAGTGTCCAAAAATATTCCACTTGCTTAGAATCGTCAAAGCTTACCAAATAGGGAATGATTTCTGAATGTTTGCATTTGCATGCATGTATCCTTACCAACGTTTTCCCCCTTCTCTCTTCTTTGCAAGCTTTCTATTTTTCCCCATCCCTTCTATTCGCTTATTTACTTCTGGCAACTCGGGTGGTTGTTTTTTTTTGTGCTCACTCCCTTTGTTTTTGTTAAAACGCTGGCAGCCCAAAAGTTAGATGAAGAAACAGATGCAGGTTTTTTTTTCAATGGAACCATCCCTCATCTGTTTCAAAGAGGAGCAGTGTGAATTGGGGTCTCTGGAAGCAATTGCTGCTGGACTTACATGTTGCCATGGTGACTTGTTGTCACTATATTAATGACTCTCAACTCCTCTCCAATGCTTTTGTGGCTTTTCACATGGGCAAATTATCTTTCTTTCACTTGGCTTACATGGGCCTAGCAGGTATGATTCTTTTAGCATGACCCCAGCTTGCTCTGTGTGTGTGTGTGTGTGTGTGTTTGCATGTGTGTGTACGCACATACGTGCAAGTGCATATGGGTTTGTAGAATGGGTCATGCTTCAAGTCTCATTCAAGAATCTGAGCTGACATTTAATTGACTTGCTTAAAATAGCAATTCGTAATTCTCAGCCCCCTGTGGAATAAGCACAGTGGGTCAAACGGAATTTAGCCCACAGAGCAGATTAGAATTCACAGGGCTGAAAGTAGATTTAGAACAGTAAATAACCCATGAGCTTTGGGAGCAATTTACATGTATGCTGAGAAGTTCAGAAATGGGCTTCTGAATTGCAGTAATGAAGATGCCTTTTCTTCTTTCCCCTTCTCTGACAGTGGAACAGTGGGATCCCAGGAAAGAGTCGAACAATTTTTCTTCAAAATATAATATGTACTTCTCATGCATAGCTTGTACATAGAGCCTTTTAATTGTTTACTCTCCTTGTGTAGAATTGGCTAACTGAGAAGTAGGTGCTGCTCATGAATGATAATCACCTCAAGTCTTTAGCAGAGGCTCAATATCCAGATGAGCCTCTCTCAGATAGCCAGAAAGGGATACAAATACAGAAGGAAAAAATTGGTCCCTGTAGTTTTGCCTACCTTCTGATCTAAAATCAGTTGCTTCATGTAGCACATGTTCTCAACTAATCCTGGTGATTTCTTACTCTTAATCAACAGCAAGCACTCCATACGGAGGATGCAAGTTCGTGGCGTCCATCGTGGCTCACTGCCAGACCGAACTAAAGTAGTTGAGAATGTCATGGATGAATATTGTATCTGTTTTATATTCATATATTGCTTCAGACACTTCCCCAGTGCTCCTTCTATGTAAATGGCTTATTATGCTTGTGGAAGGAATGGGGACCAACCTCATCTTAGGCGGCTACACAGCAAAAATGTGCTTATAAAGTAGTCTGCATAGGACATTTCTACTTTTGTTTCTGTGGCTGCCTGAAAAAAAATTAGCACCATTTTTGGGTGGTTAAAGAACATTAACCCTCTTGGTTTCTCTTCATCTCCTGCTTTTTATTGCTGGACTTCTTCAGAGACGGTTGGGTCAACTCCTAAACTGTTGAATCCACGATCACAACACAGGATTTAATGGATCAGGAGAAACCAAAAGGGTGAATTTGTTATTTTAATATTCTTTAACTACCCAAAAATTGTGCTAAAAATAATTTGTGAATAAGCTTGTGCTTATACGTATGAAAATGTAATTTCTAGTAAAGAACTGAAGGTCAAGCACTATGTTCTATTAATTATGTAACATGCAGCTGCTCTCTTGTTTTTTCATTTAAAAAGAGCAGGGTCCTGTAATAGGGCCTCGATTTCCCAGCTTAAATAGCTTAGATCTATCTTTTAAGTTTGATCTTATTTACTGAAGTTCCTTTTGGAACTTGGTCAGGCAAGGAAGCTGTGGGGGAAGATTTTAATAAGCAATTTCTCATGTGCGTTCATGCCCTTAATTTTTTGTAGTAATGTTATTAAAAGTTACAGTTAAAAAGATAAAAATTAATACAAATTAAAAAAGAGAAGAATAAAAAATAATAGAAAGAAAAATAAAAAAGAAAGTAAAAATAAGACTATAGTAAAGAAAAGAAATCTATAAAGAAATATATTGTGATTCTTCCTAATCACAAGTACAAACATTTTTTGTAAGTTAATCACCTTCTCTTAAATTACAATAAATGATCTCCTCATCCCACATCTCATCTCTTATGTATAAACAAATCCTTAAATCTTCTTCAGTCCTGATTAGCAAAAGTCCATTAAGGGTTACCAGAGATTACAGCATATCTATTGTAACCTTGATCAAATAAATCAACCTTACATTCTTTCCTTTTATTTTTAACAATTTTAACCTTTAGTCCCTTCAAGTAATGTCTCAGAACTTGATTTTTTTCATGTTTTTTTTTGTCCTTTCTCACAAAATTCTTCAAAGCTTTAATACGCCTTTTTTTGTAAATTCAATTTAGGAATATTATCCAGGTCACTCTCATGGTTTATTATTTGTATGTTTCTTTTAATTAATAAGACATCAGCCAGTTTCTTTTGTGTGTCCATATATCCAGTATGCCCATCTTTTTCCATGTCATTTTTGTAGCCTGTTATTTTTAATCTACTTTTAGACTCAATCTTGCCAGGTAAAACTTGTTCCGGACTCCTGAGATTGACATTTCACAGGCTTAGACCGAGCAGCTTTTTCAGGGTCAGATTCAGAATCTGAGTCCTGAGCCTGAGTCATGACAAAGTTAATTTCTGGATCCATTGTTCCAAAATGTTTTTTAATATGCCCAGTGTTAAAATATTTTCCTTTGTCCTGTATTAATAAGTCAAATTTAAGTGTACTTTCTTTAATTATAATCTTTAATTCCTTCCGATTCTCTTCTGGTGTCTGAACTTTAAAGTCTTATCCTATCATGTTTTTTGAAAAAAGAATTCAAAACAAAAACATTTCCCCCCCAGGAATTATAATTAATTCCTAATTCTTATTTCAAAGCCATCTCGACCCTTAGTCCGTTTGTAACATTCCAAAATCAAAGTTCTAATCCAGCTTTCACTGTGATTTTAAAAAAAACCTGCTTAAACTTGTATTTAAAATTTCTTTCGCTTTGACAGCACTGTCAAACCTGTCAATCCAAAGGTTCCTAACAGATGAAAAGCAGTTAATAAGGAACTTATGAAAGTGATTAGAAAAGGACGTACAGTATGTAAATCCTTTTGAAGGCCCTGACCATGATTTCACCAAAAAGATGGATATTCCTTTATCTCCTAGAACTCTAAATCTGCTAAAGACCACTGTCTTGTGGTCGACTCATGAGGAACAATTGTATGGAGCACCTGTGGGCAATCTCAAGTCCTCTCCTTGTCTAGAGAGGAATTGTAACAAGTTGATCTTCTCGCTAGCTCTTTAGTTCACTGCAGTTCTGTTTTTGGAAGAGTTGTCTTCAGCTTACCATAACTTCCCTGGAAGTCCTTCATGGCCTTCATTTATTATGGTTTTTTTTGTGATTTATTTACAATAGTCTGATTTTCCAGTCTACCAGATACTTTGGCTTTGGGTGACTTGTGAAAAGGGGAAAGTAGTAGAATCATATTTGTGGATATATGTGTGGAGGTTGCTTTTGTTTTTGTTCTTTTTTCCTTTTTGGAACTAAGTTGCCTGCTTTTAAATTTGTTGCTATTGCGTTCCTCCCGACTGGAATGCATGTTCTCATTTACCAGGGTTTACACTCCTTCCTTCCTTCCTATAAATGAATTTGATGCCCCAAATCACTGCTTAGCTTATGTTGGTTGTTGTGGTTTTTCTTTTCTTTGTATTTGCTTAATTTAGCTTGTCTGGTGAAAGCAACCCATTGAACCTTGTGTGAACCTTGGATTCAGTTTGCTTACAGGCTGATTAGATCTGGAACGCCTATTGCTGGCAGTGCAAATGTAACAGCATCGTGTGCAGAGTTTACATTTTGACAGTTCTGCTTTAAAAAGAGGTCAAAGTGGTTGGTACCTCATTCTGTGCCTGGTAAATAAGTAAACAGCATCTGCTTCTGTTGTCTGCATTTTTGACTGCTTTCATTGCCTTTCATAATTTGGGCTGAACTAAAGTCGTACAGTAGAAAAATACAGAGATGAGATTCCCCCCCCCCCCCAATTGGATTTTAAGCTTTATACAGTTTAATGTTTGTGAACCTGTTGCAGTGAAGCTAGGAAAAAAATACTTCCAGTTAATGTATTTGATTATTAAAACTCAACAGTATATTTCCTCTCCTGATTTAGTTTGGTAAAATTTCAGATAACAGCTAAGGAGAAATCTACAATACATTCCGGCAAACCAGGCTCATTTTTTAGCTGCAACCTTTGAAATATCTAGGCTGCCTTGATGCTTCATCCATCAGTGTAGTTGACAATATAATATCAGTTATTCAATAAAGTATAACATCAGTATGAACAGAATTCTAAATCTTTAGAGAAACAGTTTCATTTTTCTTCAGGCAGTGGAGAACTTTATAAAAGTTAAAATAATTCTGGTTTGCTTGTGGGAGAAGATCTATAGAACTGCCCTGGAATAGTTTGCAAAAACAGTTCTATAAGTGAACAATTCTTATCATTAGGAATTAGTGAGCTAATAACAAGGCGAAATCTCCATAATTTCTATCCCTACATTGTTGTCCTGTCCTTTCCAATACCTGTCCTTTCCAACACCTCTCCTCCTCCTCCTCCTTGCAGCAAATGTGTGTGTTTAGTTGTGTGTCTGTGTGTATCTTCAGATGCTTTCTTGAAATTCTGGTGTTTTTGGGGGGGGAATGAAAGGTTTCAAATCATCAGTTTTGGTCCAAAGTGATTGCCTCATATTCTTAAAGGAAGGTGGAGCCTGTTGTTAACCTTTTAAGGTAATTTAGGCAGTGCACTTTTTTGCTTATTATTTCAAAAGAACCTAAGACTTGCTCTATGATGTATATCCAAGGCAGTCTCCACCCTTCCCTTTAACAATATGAGACAATCGCTTTGGACCAAAACTGATGAGCCGAAAGCCTTTCATTGCAAAGAATGAAAGAATTTTAGGAAGTATCTGAAGATATACACAGACACACAGGCACATACACATCTTTGCTGTCAGGAAGTGGAGAAGAAGTGCTGGAAAAGACAGGACAGAATTCTGTCCTGTACAGCTACCAAGCAGATGAGTGAATAGGATTAAAAGCTAATTATTTTCCTTTGGGTTTTTCTTTCCTCTATACATTTGAACTAGGAATAAATAAATTACTGTATCTATAGTAAGCTGCCCTAAAAATATTGCCTTGTCTTTAGCAGCCCCAAAATGGTTGTGAAATTTGATGCTAAAAGTTTAGACATCTACAAAGTAATCCATAGGTATGGTAAACATGTGAATTGGAAGTGATGAATCCTGTCATCTAGAATGTGTTCCTGCAGTTTGCTTTTGTACATATCTATGCATGTAAGACCTTGTTTATATGATCAGAAACTCTTTCTAGACAAATATATAGGTATCTCTGATTAGCATGGCTTTTGTCTCCAATCTTAAGCAAAATAGCTAGATTTAGACATAATATTTCACCATTATGCATTCTGTTTCTTTCCAACTTGCTAGATCCAACACACACCGTTTTCAGCCTTGAATTATTTAGTCGGGAGAAATTTGAAAGTAAAAGCTAAAGGCAAAACTTCTGCCAAACTCCCCATGCCAAATTACTGCCCTTGTTTTTATTTGTTTTTGTTGTTGTTAAGATGGATGCTAGGACCTGATGCTTTCTGGAAAGAAATATTAAAATGTGTTCCTGTAAATAAGCTTTTGGCTTTTCTTTTCTTTTTTTTTGTAGCCACAATGAAGAACAAACTCTGGCCCCGAAAGTCAGGGGGAAAAAAAACCCTGTCTGGAATGTACACAGTTGGCCCTTAGACAAAATGAGAAAAGTGCTGATAAGATGGAGTCAGCTGCTAAAGGGAGGAGGTTGCCTGGGCTGTTTGATTCGGACAAGGAGGCTTGCCATTTTCGACTGGCACCTACATTGCTCAGGGTTAGGCTGGTATCTTCTTCCTGGGCTGTTATCCAAGGGCTGGCTCTCTTGACTATGCTAGAGCGCCAAAGCAGCCTGGGTGTTAAATATGTGCAGCTTTCATACTACAGATTGTGTTAGACTAACAGTGTCATGTAGTATGCATATTAATGTGGATCTTACCCAGTTTGTACTTCCCAAGCCGCTGTAGAAACCAAAACTCTTTATAAATCCATATATGTGTGTGTGTGTGTGTGTGTGTGTGTGTGTGTGTGTGTGTGTGTGTGTGTATGTATGTATATTTGTATATATAAATTAATATATATATGTATTTATATATTGATTTCT
>JANHFL010001693.1:6676-25275 GCA_032468155.1 Oxyrhabdium leporinum | reverse complement strand
ACCCAGTCACATAACCAATGCTGTAGAGATGGTGATGCTGACTGCCTGCCGAATGCAGGCAAAAGGTTAGTTGGAAAGTGGCGGCTGGAGGATTCTGGCACTGCTTTTTGCCGGCGCGAAGGGCCTGCAGCTGCCGCCTCTTGCCGGGCGGAATGGAGGCTTCTTGTGTCAGCAAAGAGGTGGTGGTAGGAGGCTTCTGGCACCGCTTTTTGCCGGCATGAAGGGCCTGCAGCCGCCGCTTCTTGCCTGGTAAAACAGAGCCGGGAATGGCGGCTGGAGGCTTCTCGCACCGGCAAAGAGGTGGCGGGTGCAGGATTCTCGCACTGCTTTTTGCTGGCGTGAAAGGCCTGCAGCCACTGCCTCTTTGCTGGCCATAACTGATCTGGGAGCGGCGGCTGGAGGTTTCTCCCCATTTCTTTGGCTACCTTATTTCGGGCTCCATTGCGTTTCTCCTACTTGAAATTCACTCAATCAATTCCAACTTTGCGAGATCTTTTCCTTTCATGAGAAGTTGGAATTGATTGACTGAACATTTTTTTAAGGGAAACTTTCATTTCCCTGTGCACGATGGCGAGAAGGAGAAAGAAATTGGTCTTCCTATCTCTCATCATTTCAGCCCAACTGGTTCAGGCCATGCTTTGTGTTCCTTCAATCAAACAGTTTCATCTACTGTGATCCCAGAATGTGTATTCTCTGTTGCTGTGCTTATCCTCTGGAATGAGGTTCCAAATGATATCCATGTGCCCCCCACTGTGATAGCATTCCAGAAAGCCTTGGAGATGTGATGTTCCTTCAGGCCTTGGGTTAGCTGATTGGCGCCCCAGTGGAATACACTTGGAGATGTGGGTGTTGTTAATGAGATTTGCCATCTCATCTTGTTCTATCTTCACTTTCTTGTTCCTTTGTTTTTAATATTTTACTTTATTTTCTTATTTTATTGTATAAAAAAAATTTTTAAAAATTTTTTTAAAAAATTGTGTTGGGCAGTGCCTAAATTGAATAAAGAAAACAAAACTATAATAATGCTGGAAGCAGGGTGGAAAAGGACACCAGTTATTTGGGGGGGAAAACAAATGTAAGTCCTTTGTCATTTCATGCCACAAGCAAATAATAAAATAGAAATCAAAGTATAACCCTGTCATATAGCTTTTGCTAAATATTAATTCCCATAGCTGTTTTTCCTGAGCATATATGGGTATATGTCTTCTTTGAGATTATGTCTCCTCTGGGTTTATGTCTTCTCTGGGCCTATCTTTGTCTCCTGCAGCCATATTCAAAATTGACTGAAATATTCACTGAGAACGTAAAATGTATGCACTAGGTTTCTAATTTCAGACCTTTGGAGATATCTACTGGTGTTCCATCAAGGCAATAGAGATGCCCTGTTTGACATATTTTCCCTTACAGCCATTGACTTAGTGTATTGATGCAAAATTAAGGCCAGTTCATTAGGAAAGTTGTTTTAAAAAAAGAAAATATGTTGTTCTGTGTCACTAGAGCAAGATCCTTACATAATACCTCCACCTTTTCAGTATATTTTTAATGAGCTTTTGTTTAACATTCAATATATTTGATGCTCATATTAAAGCCAATGTTGTTTAATTATTAAAATGCTGGACTAGGATCGGAAAACCAATGTTCAGGTCTACTCTTAAGCATAGAAGCTCATTTTCTCTCAGCCCAATTGACCTCAATTTGTTGTAGGGAATATTGGGAGAGAAAACTCTGTTATAATATTGATTGAGTTCCTGGAGGAAAGGCACTATATAAAGCCAACAGAGATATGATCCTCATCTTTGGCTGTTGTAAAACTATTTTAAACATTCTTTCCTCTGGTTGTATCTGTTCATATTTTTGTTTTTAGGAAAATAGATTTTTTAAAAAAAGATTGTTATTGAAGATGGGATATCTTTTCTGTCCCTGGTCAAAGAGGCTGTGTTAGCATATACTATTGATACTATGAAGATATAATGGCACTCTTATGATTACTTTTTTTTCCACTTGCAGGTGTACAACTCAAACAAGGACAACCAAAATGAAGGCAGTAAGTAACTTATTATTTAGTAAATAAAAGAAAAAGAAAAGAAAAGCTAATATCAAGCAAATGCTATTTTAGACTTGAATGCTTGAATAAGCCAGTAGATGGTGCTCCATAATCTACTCTAACCTTCTGTATGTTGTTACTTTCAGGTATAGTTTTGGGGATCAAGTGGTCTCACAGTAACAGTAAAGGCCGACAATCACTGTATTAAACAAAAGAGCTTTATAGCTGCTGGAGTTCCAGCAAGTAAACATCTGGATGCAACCCAAGAACTGGGGAGTTCTTAAACTGGCTTTGTTGCAAATTGTGTGTTTCCTTTGGCGAATTATTTAACAACCTTTTGTCTCAGTTTACACAACCCAGGCACAGAGGTTTACAGAAGGGAAGTGAGAAGGAGAACTAAGATATTTTTTTTCTGAATCCTAGTTCCTTGTTTTACTTTCCTTAAAATTTAATGAATGGAAATAAAATATCTTGTGTTAAAGGGAGTTTATCCAAAACCTGAGCCTGCCCCCTAGACTGTTGTTGAAGAGATGTATTTTTGGAATGAAAGGCTCTTTGTACATATGAAATAGCACTCTTTAAATATTTTCCTCTCTTTACCCCAAATATTGGACAGGGCAAATGGTTTGATATGTGTTTTGCTGAGCAACTTCAACTTCTTGCTGTTGCTATTTAAAATGTGTTCTCTGTTTCTAAACAGGGAGACAGCTTACAAATATCACTGCAGCTCTGGGGGGTTCCCCCCCCCTTCTCTTTACAGCTGCTGCCATACAGCGACATAGCAGCAAATCTCTTATTTATCTTGGGTGGCTTATAAAGTTAGTGTGGGTTTTCATATGTTGGTTATTGAGTTGGGAATAACTGATGAATGACATTCTTTTTAACCCTAGAAGCTCAGAAATACTTGGAACACAGTAAAAGAAACTCCCTCCTATTGCGCCCTTCCCTTTTTCTAAGAGCAAGCAGCATTCAGTTGAAACGTTCATGAGCTCATCCTCCCTTTTCATCCTAAGGGATCCCTGCTGGTTGTGTTTCTTTATAAATAGAATGTTGTTCCTAGTAAATTTGAGAAGCAGCATCTCCAGCTGTTGGGTCACTCTGGCTGACAGACACTATATACAGTAGTGGTCCAGTTTCTCTCGCTACGTTCAATTGATAAATGCCATATAATTTTAAACCCACACTTTCCTTTCTTCCCTTCCCAGCAGTGCAAGATTTACATACCTATCATCTCTTTAATAGCACTAGTGTGTCAAACAAGATGGCACAATTAGAGATAATTGCAGCTCAGCAGACTGCTGAGATTATGTCAGCCTAGTGTTTCTAGGAATCCCTCTTCCTACCAGTCGTATGTTCCTGTGTTAAGAAATTTAAAGAAAAAAGCAGTAGAGAAACTTGCAGTGAGACAAGTTAGTCGCTGATGGTTTTGACCAATATAGAGAGCAAAACCATGGTTTTATTTTTCTGTGACACGGAGACTTTCTGTTGCTAACTTTTTAAATTCAGAATTCTATAGGTAGTCCTTGATTTACAACAGTTTGTTTAGTGACCGTTCAAAGTTACAAAGACACTGAAAAGAGTGACTTAAAATCGTTTTTCACACTTACAACAGTGGCAGCGTCCCTGTGGTCAAGTGATCAAAATTTAGACACTTGGTAGCTGACTCATATTTATGACGGTTGCAGTGTCCCGGGGCTACGGGATCCCCTTTTGCGACCTTCTGACAAGCAAAGTTAATGGGGAAGCCAAATCGACTTAATAACTGTGTTACTAACTTGACAACTGCGGTGATTCACTTAACAACTGTGTCAAGGAAGGATGTAAAATGGGTCAAAATTCACTGAACAACTGTCTCACTTAGCAACATAAATTTTGGTCATAAGTCAAGGACTACTTATAAAGAAGAAAACCATTTTATTTTTCTGTGAGACGGATACTTCCTATTGCTAACTTTTTAAATGCAGAACTCTGTTTAGGTGAAAGGAAGAACAGGGGTTTTCCCCAAGCAATTTAACTTTGATTGAACTTTGGTATTCTTCCCCTTTGAGACTGAAAACGGTTGGGAAAGATAGGATATGCCTGCCTGCCTTTGCCAGGATATGCTAGATGGCATCATCACCTTCCTATCATATCTCAAAGTCCCTTCACAGCCTCTAAAACTTTGCCTGTCACTTGCCTCATTCCAATTATAGTGCTGATAGGGAAATAAAAAGCATTTTATGTTCTCTGTTCTAATCCCAGGAGTCGATTATCTGAATGCTTTCTTTTTCTTTTTTCAATTATAGTGGTGAAAGCAATTTCTTTTGTTTTTGCTGGGATAATAATTCAATGTAGAATTCTTCTCTAGCAGCAACCCAGATATCTCAAAAGAATTGTGGGAATGAAAATCATAGCAAACTTGAGGTATTTCTTACTAGCCTTTAAATAAGGAGATTGCCCTTAATCACCATAGATTGGGGTTATTGGGAGCTGATGTTTCTCAATTCAATTAATTTAGGGACAAAACTTACGTTCTGTAACAGAGGTGTCAAATTGGAGGCCTGCGAGCCAGATGCGTCACGCGCAGGCCACGTCCACCCCAGTTCCGCAAAGGGAAAAACATCTCGATACGTCACATGACGGCAACGTGATGCCATGAGTTTGACACCTATGTTCTGTAGGGATCTTCATGGATCTCTCCTCCAACAAAATACAGTTATGAGAGTCATACTTTTGTTGAAAACCATGGCTAAGATATCTCCCTAAAACATTTTTCAATGAAAATCCCGTTCTTCTAGAAAATTGCAGGTGAACTTATAGCATGAATATCTGGGAAGGAAATAATGAGTTGTTACTGGAGCCTTATGACCAGGACCAACAGTACCTGTAAACTTCAATATTGATTTTGCTGTTTCATTGCTAAAGCACTCTCAGTATTTTCAATGTTCTCCATGTCTACATGATCTTTCCTCTTTGGTTAAGAACCAATGCAATATATTTTAGTTTGTTTTGCATAAAAAAGTGAAACAAAGGATTCTTTGTAACATTTGGTAGCATTTTTGAAGACTGCTGTGGCCTTCAGTGTGAATTCTAAATCTTTATTCACAATTCTTTTGAGGTGTCTTTTCAGATTTAATGCTGGATCTTATATTAGTGGACATTGTCCTTCAGGTTCATCTTTATAGTATTTTGAGCATAAAGATATTTGTGGCATTATCAGTTTTAAACAGGCCTATGTTTTGCCTTAAAGATAAAGCGGTAACTTGCCCTGTTTCAAAGCGGAAGCGAGCTCCATATTCTATAGATTGCAGATATCACTGTACTAAATTGAATAATGGATATTGGGAAGCGAAAAATCAATCAGAATAGAGCTGAAAGGGACCTTGGAGGTCTTCTAGTCCGACCCCCTGCTCAAGCAGAAGACCCTATACCATTTCAGACAGGTGGCTGTCAAGGCTTTTCTTAAAAATCTCCAGTGATGAAGCACCCACAACATCTGTATTTCACTAGTTAATTGTTCTCACTGTTACTAAGTTTCTCCTTAGTTCCAGATTGCCTCTCTCCTTGATTAGTTTCCACTCATTGTTTCTTGTCTTGCCTTCTGGTGCTTTTGAAAATAAGTTGATCCCCTCTTCTTTTTGGCAGCTCCTCAAATACTGGAATACTGCTATCATGTCACTCGTAGTCCTTGTTTTCTCTAGATTGGCCATACCCAATTCCTGCAACTGTTCTTCATATGTTTTTGTCTCCAGGCCCTTAATAATCTTAGGTGCTCTTTTTGTGCACTTTGCACAAATCCCTTTGGTATCCTTTATTTATTTAGAATTACTAAAATAAAATAAACCCTCAGCCCAATGACCGGAAGAATAATGTCCTATAGGGCAGTGGGAAAAGAATCCTTTATGATTCCTAAATCTGAAATATTTTTAAGAGATATGATTTTTTTTAAATATACATTTTTCTTTCTAAAGTTACCATGTGGGCAGAGAAACCTTAGGGATTTCTTTTTTCTTTTTTTAAAAATAAAATTATTTTTAATATAATCGTACCATCTTCTGTTGAACAGTGTGTTGTCTGGGTACAAATATCTTTGTTTAACAGTAATTAAAATTACAGCATCCTTCATTACACTGATATTAATTCTGCAATATTTAACATAGTAATGTTCCACATATCAATTCTACAATGTTAACATAATAATATTCAACATACTAACCATAATATTTACTTATCTCTGTTAACGTACCTTATTTTGTTTCCCTATTTCTAACTGCCATTTTTATTCTTTAACCATTGATAAAGTCGATCCCATGCCATATAGTATAGAAACCTTAGGGATTTCTTGAAGTTATGTGCAAGTGTTCCTTTTGAAAAAAAAATTAAGAAACATATTTTGCAAAGCATTATGAGCGTTGTTTTTTGATAATTTAGCTAAGAATATTAAGATGTATTGCTCTTCTAAAAAGTGTGCCATTCTGAGCCTTTTACTGGTTGTTAGCTATTAATGTAGGATTCCCCCTACTTTTTTTTCTTCAACGTTTTGAGACTGTAGCATATCTTGCTTCATGTTTGGATAGGTTGATGGATTGCTCAAATTATTTAATATATTTAATTGGTTTCTTTTAATAATCCCACGCTTGTGCATTTAAGGCTTATCCACTAATTCTGGTGTCTGAACCTCTCCTCAGCTTCTATACTAGTGTTTGGTTTATTCTGCATAGCTAGACTGAATCTCCTATCCCTGCTCCTTGCTCTGAATGAAACAACTCTTGAAAAGTTCCTTTTGAAATTGAGGAGAGGTTATTAGTTCAGGATGCCAGCCATAAATTAATACACTTGCACAGCAATTTAGATTTCATCTGCAAGCCAAGTTGCAAGTTAACTATTCAGACATAGGAATCCATTCATGCAGCGTTCAAGAAAATACTTGTTTGTTTCCAGCTGCAGCAGTTCCGGCTGTGAAATGATAGACAGAGCTCCGTCTATACATCTGGTATCTATATAGTTTATGGCTCCGGTAGGCTTATGTGATAAAAATTATATAAACATTTCTTACAAGAATCATTCTATTTTGTGGAACCATCCATAATCAACAGCAACTTATGTTTATATCTGCACTGATGTTTTTCCTATTAAAACATGTAGGCAATAAACTTTATAAGAAATGTTACAGATTTTTCATTTCAAAACTGATTTTGGGTGTGTAGCTGCTGTATATTTTTAAAAGTCAACACTGGGCCTCTAAGAATCAGTCTCCCAAAATCAGATCTCTGAAACTGGGAATTCCTGTTTTGATATTTCATCACAGCCCTCTGTTATTTCTTTATTTAAAACATCCAAATTCTCTGTTCAGATCCAACAGGGATCTGAACAACACACCACCAGACTGTTTAAAAAAATTACTGTAAAACACAAAAATAGACAATGGCAAATAGCAGCTGCAGCTACAGCAAAAATAGACTCCCTCTCTAATAAGTGTACTCTAATCTGTGTTTCATATTTTAGAATTCCTTCTTAAAATACATGCACAAATGGACACATTTGCCACATTTATTTTAGGTGTTATTACATATACATTCGCAACTCCCCATTGAGAATGACACTTGGGTTATTTAGATGCCTTATGTAGACACAGTAGATGCCTTCTGAATAAAAGCATGAGAAGCATTAGAGAAGTTGCTTCTTTATAATCAGCTCCGTTCCTCTTCTTGCTTTATGCTCAGTTGACCATTAATTCTTTAGTGCAGGGGTCCACAACCCCTAGGCTCTGGCCTGGTATTGGGCCACAGACCATTGGAACTGGACTGCACAAGCTGTGTGCGAGCATGCTAAACTACACTTGTGTAAACGGTGAGTGCACAAACCTGCTATTTGCACAGATGGAGCTTCGTATGCGTGCCTGCCACTTCCACAGAACCATCCCCTCTGTCCCATCACCGCCACTGCCGGTCCACAGAGCTGGAAAGGTTGGGGACGTCTGCTTTAAATTGCAAAACTATCTGTCTTTAACTAAAATACTTGTGAGAGATTCCCCCCCCCTGGTTGGGAAGAGATATCATTCTAAGTTGAAGCTGACCAAAATGTGTATTAAGCCTTAATGGATTTAGTAATTATGTATGTATGCATGTATTTATGTATGTGTATACTGTATATATGACTATTTCAAATTAGTTAAAAGTATACTAGAGGGACGTAGGAATGGTGCGGTAGCCTAGAGGTGGAGCTCTTGCCTCAGAATCAGGAGGCTGTAAGTTTGATCCTAGGTAGAAGCAGATATTTCTCTCTCTCGGCACAATGAGAATATATCTGCTGAACGAAACTCTGCAACAGGAAGGGCATCCGGCCATTAAAACAGTCTGCTACCTCCATTCAGTTGCCCAGACTCTACCCTGCAAGTGATTATGGGATCGTTAAAAGAAGATGATACTAGAGGGATGTAATTGAATTTTTATACTGACAGTGCTTGGATACTTATTCAGTAATTTGTTTGCATGCTTCTAAGACATCTTCATTAGCATAGAATAAATATTTTATACACATGATGATAGTGATGATGACAACACCTTTTGGAAGTCTTCACAATGAAATGAATAAAAGGAACTGTAATGTATTGTTTGTTAAGCAATCCCTTTGTGGGGGTTGTAGCCACAATACTAAAAAGAATGAGGACAGCATGGATTCTTCACTTCCAAGCCAGCTGGGATATCACAGAACAGCTGCATCTAAAAACTTAGTTCCAGGAAAATTATACTGTGGCAAAATAGGATTCTGTAGATAACCTTGCTTCAGGACTGTACCATATGACACTGAGTTTTATTGTAACTTTTGTATTTTAGTGATGGTTATTTATTTCTGTAATTCTAAACATGTGCTAGCAGTCAGTTGGAATGTTTAATAAACTCTCTTTTTAAAGACTGTGTGAGACCAATAGGTAGCATAGAGTGCCAGGAAATAACAACTGATCTCACCCACATAGGACCTATAAGCCCCAATTCAGCAATTTGGAATGATAATGGCAGGGTTTTGAAGATATATTTACTTGGTGGGTGTTTAGTCATTCATTCTCCAGAGAGTAGTAGGATACAATGCCATTTTTGGAATTGTATACAGCCGGAGTCCAGAGAGGTGATGGTAGGAGGTGCTGCACAACTCTCAGTCTTTTGCCTTTACTTCTGAACATGCAGATTCTGACAAAGTCTGCCAGTAAACCAAGGCAGGCATTTTTGTTTTCAGTATGGACATATTGACATCACATAAGAAAGAGTAAGATAAATGTAGGTCAAAAACAGAATTATACTGATAATAACTAATGTGGGATTATTTATTTTCTTGATCCTTAAACTATTACATGGGAACAGTGTCAATCACAGTAAGTCAAGACTTAGTCAAAATGATGGAAATGTGCTCTGCCCCTTGTGCAGTGCATACAATATTAAGAAATGAATGCAAAAGAGATAGACTTGTGTTGGGCCATCTCAGTACACTTGTCATTTGTTTCTCTTGCATCCTTGTAGAGTCCCATAATTCAAGACCATAACTACTTTACTCAAACCTTTATCATTGGTTTCCTTGCTTGTGTTCCATCACACATACTCATCAACCTGTCCATTCCCCACATATCTTTAGTCATGGGTAATTTACTTTTCTTCAAATTTCATATTCCTCTTCTAGTCTCTTGGGCCTCTTCTAGTCTCTTGGGATTATTAATAGAAGACTTTCAGAATAATTATTCAGATGCCCATATTTTGATCCTTATAGTTCTAACCTGTACAGTAAAAAGTATCTTGAGAAATGTACTCTTTTAGGATGTTTTTATATATTTTAAAAAAGGAAAGCAAAGCAAAATAATGATGTTACATTTCTACTACGCTATGACTCTTTTCCTTAGTAAATTCTTTTTTTTTCTCTTTCAGTGGCCCAGTTGGATAATATGGGTTTTAGCATCGTCAAGAAATGTATCCATGCTGTTGAATCTAGAGGTGATATTTCCAGATAACAGAACTATATTCTATTTATATAGAAGATACAAACTTCGTCAGCATTCTTTCTTCCTTCAACTGTCATAGATACAATCTTGGTTTTCATGACCTGGTTTTAAATCAGCTGATGGAAGTTCATCTTTAAAATATCGAATGAAAGAACTTTTAAGAATTATATTTTCCCAATGTATTGTTTCTTTTTAGGCTCCAACTCAAAGCCGTGTTAGTTTGTTTTCTGATTACCTTTTTCTGATTGTAGATATTTTAGATCTTTATGCACACATATCAGGCCTTATAAAAAGAGTTGTTGAGCTTTAGCTTTTATATCCCACAACTACAAGTCTGTATCTGATTCGATGTTAAATAATTTAAAAAAAAACCCACAGTTTAAGAATATTGGGGTGGATTAAAATGATAGGTTAAATATTATTATTCAACTGTAACAACCAAAC
Source organism: Oxyrhabdium leporinum (assembly GCA_032468155.1). Classification (NCBI taxonomy): domain Eukaryota; kingdom Metazoa; phylum Chordata; class Lepidosauria; order Squamata; family Cyclocoridae; genus Oxyrhabdium; species Oxyrhabdium leporinum. Next base: position 14,821 of record JANHFL010001693.1, on the reverse strand, counting down.
TGGTGATTGTTTTGAAAAAAAAAACCCTAAGCTTTTCAAATAATTAAAGCTAAGGTCATTTAACCTCTATGTCTAATTCTTAGAAACATTCTGTACTGCTGTTCATGTATATGACCTCTCAGCCCCAACCCCACACCTAACAACAGATTTTTACATTCCCTCATTTTTTTAATTATCTCATTATAATGGGGAGATAACTTTTACTAGAAATCGCATCTGTGTCTTTAATCTGAAACACCAAAGGAAATGCTATCCGCTTTAATAAGAAACTTGAAAAGTGTGTAGAATGCTGTGAGAGACTTTTAATTAGTGTAGCTCTGTCAGAAACTGCTTTAAAAAAAAGCATTAAATTACTTTTCAACCATTTATCTAAATTAAATAATTTCACTCCATAGGGATCAATGAACAAGGACTCTACAGAATAGTTGGGGTCAACTCCAGAGTTCAAAAACTATTGAGTATCTTAATGGGTAAGTAGAGCTGAAAAAAAAATAATATGCTGGGTTTTTTTTCCTGTGCCAATGGTGATGTAAATGCAGCCCAAAGGAAAGAGACTTACCACTGTGAATTTAATTATTTTTAAAAAAATCAGCTTGTAATGGAAGGATATCATGCAAGATCTTCATTGCACTACGCTGAAATACTCAGTGAAAGGAAAGCCTATCACATTTTTGTATTCTTTCTACTTTACAAATTTACCTGCTTTTTAGGAGAAAGCACTTTCTGTTTTGTTTTAATATTTATATGCAGGTAGCTAATAATTAAAGTGACATCTTCAGGGGGAAAAAAATCTACCCATACAACAAGCTAAATACTGTTTCAAAATTACATAAGGAAGAGAAATAAGTACGAAAAGTTGAAATCTTAAATCACTAGGTACCTCCTGCATTTCATCGAATAGCTCCCAAAAACAAAAAAAACCACCCACCGGGGGAAGGAACAGACTGGGTCTACGTAGTTAAGAATTCTGCCGCGTCAGTGGAAATTGAAAATTCCCACTTCTGAGATGGTTGCATCTTTGTAGCAATGGGTTCTGGAGGGGATCAACTCTGTTCAACCTGATGTAATGGAAGAAAGCAATCTGGTGCTATGTAGGGCAGGGAAGGTGACAGCATCTAGAATTGTACTGGAGGTAAACTAGCAACTACTTAACCTTCAAAGCTATAAGTGTCACTATATATTAGGATGTCACATCACTGCTCAGGCTGACAGATTTTGTACCAGCTTTCCAACCACTCTTCAAGAGCAGTGCCATGTAATATGTGTACAAAGTCTCTTGATCCAACAACGATATAACTGATGCGTAAGATGTAGCTGTGCCAAAGTCATCATGATTTTTTTCCTGAGCTTTCCCATCCCAAATTCCTGCTTAACTGTGGTTTGTGTCTTTATGCATTAATTTCTCTTTCTCTCTTTTAATACTTGCCATAATGTGCAAATGGCATTTTTATTATTTGTTTTTAATTACCCTACTGTGAGTTTTTTCTTAGCTTCTCAAGAGAAGATTTTTTTAATTGACAGATGGGAATTTCCAGTGCTTTTTAGCTTTGAACCTATGCTACTTCCAAAGTCAATATTCTGACCAAGTGCAAGTTTGAGTGCAAATAATAATTCCTATAAGTTTTTTCCTAGATAATTAGGTACATTGCAGATATTTATTAATATATTGTAATAATTTATAGCTACCTTTCAGAGCGTACATTTTTTCTGAAGTGCTTTACAATCAGAATAAACATTTGTAATTAAAAATACCATGCATGTGAAAAAAAACAAAGAAAGACATTTCTAGGATCCTTATCATAAGACAAGTGAAAAAAGAGACGTGCTGAGTGTCAGTGAGGCCTTCCTTCCCCCTCCTTCCTTCTATATGAAATAAAAGTAGCAAATATTTAACATATTTATGTTATTTTAGCAGCAGCTCTACAATCTGTATAAAACAAGTAAAAAAGAATTTTGCAACATATTATCAGTGCTGATAATTTTTTGGCTCTCTTCACTTGTCATTTAATTGAGGCATTCCATCAAGTTATTAACTGTTATTTATTTAAACTATTTTTCTCACAGTTGGTCATGATAAAAAATGTGACTTTAAGAACTCTACCTTCCCTTTTTTCTTTTCAATTGAAAGTTGGAGGGCAGAGACTAGTGCTATTTTCACACTGAAGAATAAAACTGAAGAGTAGAAGATTGGAGTTGATGGACAAAATATCAATATGTAGGGTAGTTATTTATGGAGAGAAAAGATAAAATTACTTTAGTTGAAGCATCAAGACTATTTTAAAGAATAAGAAATGAGGCTTGAGAAAATAGTTGCAGTGGTTTGGGCATGTACTGAGTGGTCGAGGCAAAGATTGCTATCTGTCAATATAAAGAGAATGAAGAGACACTGAAGATATTGAAGAGAAGGAAGTTGCAGTAATAAATCTCCATGGATATGAAGGGTCTTCTGGTCTTGCAGATGGAAAGGACCCTAAGAATCCCTGTGACTAAGAATGAATAATGAACTGACTAGATAGGAAAAACATCTTTCTCTAAGGCAGTTCCAAGTGCAGCCACCTGTGCTATAATTATTAACTAGTCTGAAAAGTGACTGCTTGATTTTCTTTTTACTCCCTGATGATTAAGCAGAACTTGCATAGGACAACGAAGGAATTGATTTGCATAAAACATCAGAACCGAAAGCTTTTACTTCCTGACTTTTTCTTAGAATGTTCCGCTTTTCAAATGTTTATTCACATTCTGATACGATCACTACAATGGGCTTTTTCCCCTCCTTGCATTTTCCCATCTATACATAGAAACAAGTGTGGTTGGTGTTACTGGTTAACATTTGGTTTAAATGTTAACAGGATCAGGTTTCAGGGAAATATTACTGGTTCGTAAAGTGACAAGGCAATGTGGGTACACTTCTATACTTAATTGGAAACACCAGATGCTTGATGTGGCTTGGACTTGGAGCCCTGGGTAAACCAATTGTTAGATGTGTAACAGCTGCCGGAAAGCCAGTTGCAGAAGTCCTGTTTGATTCGATGAGGTTGAATCTTGAAGTTCCTGATACCTCTCACTGAAAAAGACACAATAATTACCAGCTGAATTGTTTGACAGTACATTTTTCTCTCTCACCTCTGAGTGATAAATAGTAGTATTGCTTATTAACAAGTGCCTTCTTGACTTTAACAGACTATTTTCAGAATAAGGGAAAAAATCTATAAAAGTAAAAGTCTTCTCCAAAATTAGATTGGGGTTCATCAGAAGCAGCAAAAATTACAAAATCTGCCATTTAGAATTAACATTTAGAGGATATAATAACAGAACAATTGTGAATGGTGAAGTGCCATATTTAGCAACCAGACCTCCTGTCAGCAATCTGGTCATATAGCAACTTTCTGCACTATCTACAGCTTTTAAACAAATCAAAGAAAAGCAACTGAGAAGTTTTAAAACTGAGGAACAGAAGACTGGAATAGAAGGACAGCCAGAGAAGGGACATAGGGAAAATTACAGTAATAAAAACCTGAGGCTACCAGTAGTTGTTCTTTCTGATGAAATACAATTCTATTGCAAAGGTAGGTAGGTAGGTAGATAGATAGATAGATAGATAGTCACTGCTCCTCTTTCTTGAATTGTGAGGTTGGAAGGGGGTTGTTTGGCACTGGCGAGATACCGTCAGCCTTAATTATTCTGCTTTTGGTTCTGCCAGTTTATTTTTTCTGATGGCTGACTCTGTGGCTGTGAGATCTACAGTTGGTAGCTGTCCAGAAAGTCCAGTTGCCTCTTGAAAAACACCTTTGGGACACATTTCCATGGTTTTTCAGATATTTTATTTATTTTTACATTTATATACCGCCCCATTCCGAAGACTCGGGGCGGTTTACAGCTTATAAGCAATACTCTTACATCATGTGCATTGAATTTCCTTCTGAACCTAGAATGCTGTTAGTAGTCTAATATTTTTTTATTTGTTAGATTCTGTTTTAGAAGGAAATTCATGCATACTATGGAGAATGGTTTTTCTCTTACCTTAGGAAAATCATTTTCTGTGATTGTATTACACATAAGAACATAAATGTGGTGTCTACTTCTGGTTAGTAGAATGGCTTTGACCTTTTACTCCCATACTGGAGAGCTTAAGAAGAAAGGCTTTTAATATGATGCTTTGAGGGAAGAAGGAGCCTGTGGAGACCCTTCAATGAAGACCAGACTAAGAATCCAATGTCATGTAGATCAGTACACTTGCATTGTAAACCTATAATAATAGAAACTTGCAAGTCTGAAGATATTCCCTCCCCTGCCTCCCCTTTTCAAGTCAGAGACATTTATTTACAATACATTTGTCTTGGTAATGATTCTTCCTCCTGTCTTTCAACACCATTCCCTCTTCCCATTATAGTTTTCTGTTCCACTTTTTCTAATCAGTCTTCTGGCTCTTTCATCAACTTAAAAGGAAATCCAGTTTTACTATGCTGTAGCTTCTGGAATTCTACAAATTATGCATTCACTTTGGTTAAATGAAGTGACATTTCTGTTTCTCTTTTGCCCAAAGGAAAGTGCTGGAAAGCAGCCAGCTACCACAGTACAGTGAGGAGGGGAGCATCAGGGAAAATATGCTAATTTGAAAGGTGATTGCCTGTATCCCTGATTTGGTTAAGGGATTGGTTTTGTGGTATTTTTTCTGTCCTATCATAACTGGCTTCATGGAGTTTCTTATGCCCATTCCTTCATGGTGGCATCTTCAGGAATGTTTATACTTGGTTCCCATCAGAATTTAAAAATAAATCTGAGAGTAGGCAAATTGGACTGTTGACATTCTTTTGGAAGAACCACACAGGAGACATGCTTTTCAGTTTTGTCCATTCAGTGACGAATTTATGAATTCTTGTCAATCTGTTTCAGATCATTTTCCAAACTAAATTTGGGCTTTTAAAAATGAAATAGAGATCCTTTGCACAACATCATTTTGTTTTATGAATCTGTATTCTGAAAAACGACCTCTTTAAGGTCCTTGCCACAGATTGTTACACCCCAGTTATATTTTTCAGAGGTCTAACCTTTGAAGCGAAGAAAAAAAAAATATCCAGCTTAATTTAAGTTCTATTCAAAACATGTTTCTGAAAAAAAACACCAAAGTACCATTTGTCCTGATAATGATAGCTATGATCCCACATCTTACATCATATTTATAGTAGTGAAACTTCTGAACCCGAAAAGTGATGATAACATGGAAAGTAGAGAACTAAATAATTTGGCTTTTGTAGGAAACAAGGAAATATATCAGTTTTGTCTATGATTCAAATCTTGTGTGTTGTGTTTAGATGTCAATTCAAGTTTCTGAGGCCTGAAAGAGCATGAAACAGTACCATGTGAGCAATATGCATATGTTAAATATTAAACCAAGTCTGGGTGTGTTGCAAAACTTCTGAATCCATTCCCCAGGTAGGGAATGATGACTGTGAAGATGACGAATGAGGAAAAGAGAGATTATTTGATACAGTGTTTGATATCCAAAGCACCTAGACATGATGAAAAGTAGAGGGGAAAAAACAAGGCATTATCAACTTAATGATGATGCCATTGCCTCAGTCCCAGAAGAATAAGAATCCCAGAACATTTCACTGTCCTCATATGAAAGTTATATACAGGACAGAAAGCCACTGTGTATAGAACATGATGAAGCAGACTGATTCCAGGTTGACAAAAGACTGAGATAAAGCTATGTACTTTCTTCTTATTTATTCATTCTTTCTGCTGATGTATATTAAGGGAACCAGATTGACTGAAGATGAACATGGCTGTAAAATTGGAGGAAGAAACATCTAAAACCTATGTTTTGCCAATTATGCTACTCTGACAGATGAAAATGCACGGATTTGAAAGTGCTAGTAATGAAAGTCAAGGAACACAATGGAAAACTGGGACTATAATTAAATATAAAGAAGACTGAACTAATGGCAACAGGTAGAACAATCAGTCTAAGAATTGTCAGTGTGTTTTGAGGCATCCATAGAAGCATGGGAGGATGGGTCCATTTATCCACCATTGTTCCTCTTTGGAAATTTGGCCTTTCTTGCTGAGGTCATTGAGAGTTCTCTTGATCTGATTGTCTAGTTTCTGTATTGGATTGATATTCACTGGGATGTAAGTTTCTTTGTCTAGTAACTCTTTTACCTTTTGCATATATTGTGATCTGTAGTTCAGCCTTTGTTTTCTGGTCTGGTCCTTTTTTTACCTTTTTTTGAAGGCTACTCTGTCCTCTGCTTTAAACAGCCCAACCAAAAAACCACTAAGACCACTCCCACAAACACTGATGAGGCAAGCCACCAAAATATAAAATGAGAGCAAACCCCACTCCTTACTAGCACTGATGATGTTACCTAGTTTGGGTAATAAAACATCTGCAACAAAACACCCAAGCTCAGAGAGCACTAAACTCATTTCAGCCTGGAGCTACAAATATTCTCCTCTAAAGGAACAGAGATTTGCTTATTCTGTTGGCTAAGATATTTCTGAGGGAGCATAGGTAAAATTCATTAAAAATGAAAGTTGGATTTTATTTGAAAACGGAAAATCTCTCCAAATATGTGTTTTAGTTTTTCTAGGAAGCTCATCATTTTTCAAGGTCAACATTCTGTTTCTAACAGTGAGTGGCCTGACGCTTCTCAGAAGCTAAGCAAGGCACAGGGCAAGTCATCCTGTTGATTGACTCTAACATCTGGTAAAATTTTAGAGCATCACATGAACAATAGTGTGGCTTTCAGCCAATTGAATTCATTGGCTTCCTGTTCCATGAACTTGCAGCAGAATAGTTGTGCCATGCTTGAGAAACAAAAGCACAAATTTTCTCCTTATGTTGATATTATCTCCATATATGGCATAGCCAAAATGCTCCACTGGAATGAAGGTAAACTTAACAGGTTGTTAAGGAGGCAGAAGGGAATAATAGCATCTGGGTAGAAAAATCTGTTTCCACACTTCTTCTTCTCGGTATTTGAATCATTTAGCAGCCTCTTATATTAAATACTATTCTTGCTTTCAAGCTTAGCATTTAATCTTAAAAAAAACAAAGAATACAGAGTTGAAGTGCTAAGCAGAAAGACCAGCAAATGGGATGAGAGGAAAAAAAAGTGTTTTGGGCAGTGCTTTTACAAGATGAAAAAGCAGTGCATCTTTTTGCAGTGTTATAGCACCGGAATTTATAGGGTATTTCTCCTGTTAAAGTAAGTAAAGCAAGATCAGGCCTTGAAGATGCTGTACATGTATTTATAGATATGAATACAAATAACTCAGAAAATTTACAGTGGTAGACACATTTTATCTTCTTTTCCTTAAAAAACAACAACAACAACAACACAGGAAACAAGGGCATATTTAAAGAGAAGAATGTGGGGTTTCGTGGAGGGAAGAGATAGCCACTTGGAAGCAGAGCCTGTGCAACAGTGATGAAATCTATTTTTTTTCACCACCGGTTCTATGGGCGTGGCTTGGCGGGGATGGTGGTCATGTGACTGAGTGGGCGTGGCCAACTCAACATCACTCACAATGTGGGGCGGTGGCACCTTGCTGTGAATGACGTCGATTTGGCCATGTCCACCCAGTAACATAACCGATGCTGTAGAGACGGCGATGCTGACTGCCTGCCGAATGCAGGCAAAAGGTTAATCGGAAAAAAATAAGGCAAACAGGTGGCGGCTGGAGGCTTCTGGCGCCGCTTTTTGCTGGCATGAAGGGCCTGCAGCCATCATGTCTTTGCCAGCCAGAACAGAGCCGGGAGTGGCGGCTGGAGGCTTCTGCGCTGGCAAAGAGATGGCGGCTGGAGGCTTCTGGTGACACTTTTTGCTGGCACGAAGGGCCTGCAGCCATCACCTCTTTGCCGGCTGGAACAGAGCCGGCAGTGGCGGCTGGAGGATTCTAGTGCCGGCAAAGAGGTGGCGGCTGGAGGATTCTGGCACCACTTTTTGCTGGCACGAAGGGCCTGCAGCCGCCGTCTCTTTGCTGGCCAGAACAGAGCTGGGAGCGGGCACAGCCTGTCCCTTTATGATTCCCCCCCCCACAGTGGCAGCCGGAGGCAGGCAAGCTCCGGGGACAGGCAGGGTGGTGACCTGGCCCCTGCTTAGGCACCACGGAGCTCACCATTGGGCTCAGCGGGGT
>JANHFL010001692.1:212942-220356 GCA_032468155.1 Oxyrhabdium leporinum | reverse complement strand
CAGCATTAGTGTACTGTTCTATCTCTCCTCACCAAATTTCAATTCTGTTTTCACTTTCAAGTCAGGAGTTCATCTCTATAAGCAACTCATACTATCATATTGTTAGAAAGGATCAACAGCCCTGCTCAGAAATCCAAATTAAAGGCTCCCCAACTAACACCCAGTTGCACGATTACAAGAATACTGCTATGACACATACTCTGTGTTTAAACTCTATACTGCCCTCCAGAATGGCATTTAAGTAAAATTTCCGCCCCTTTTCTCCGTCTTCAATCTATTGCTGCTAAAATTACAACTGGACAAAAACATCACTGTGGTTTTATTCAGCTGCTTTTGAGCTCTTTCCTTTTCCTTCTTCTGTTTCTGATCTGAAACAAATGCATTGTACAAACATTCCTGTCCATTCTCAGCCCAAGAAGCTTCTGGAAGCCTTTTTGAAGACAGCTTAACTTCTTAAACAATCTTCACAGGATGTGTCAGCAGGCATCAATTTACACCAACTTCTCTCCCTCTCTCTCTCTCTCTCCCTCTCTCTCTCATTTTCTCTCCCCCTCTCTTTCTCTCCCTTCTCCCTCTCTCCCTCTTTCCCCTCATTCTCTCCCCCTCTCTCTCTCCCTTTCTCTCTCCCTCCCTCCCTCTCTTTAAAATAAGTTCTGCATTCTTTGGATTAGAGACCAGTATTCCAGACCAAACAGCCTTGCTTCCAAGTAAGCTTCAGTGCCTGTCAGATCTTTTTTTTTTAAAATACAATAAGAATTTGACAAATCTAATCTTAGTCCCAGCTGCATCCCTGCCACGGCCACCCTTGCTGTAGTAACACAAACCAGACTTCTGAGTCTGCATAAGTTACTAAAGTGGATTAAATAGCATCAAGGTTGTTGAAGGACATTATTCAAAGTCAACGAGTGCCTGTTTGCATCCAGATATTTAGCAGAGGAAATGAAACTTACATTTGATTAGCAAATTTAAAGATCAACACCTAGTTCATCTCTATTTGCAGCTATTGCTATCAGCTTAATGCCAAACTTATCCCTAAGTGTTTGCAGCATTTATTAGCCTTTAATACATTTCAGAGAAGGAAATGATTTTCTTTCAGAGGTTGTATTAACATGTCTGGGGATTACATTAGACATTTTAAACTTCCTTTTGTGACTTCTGATGCTGCCTTCTGATTGTTTTCATCTGATGAGATTTATGGAATTGCTAACACTGCTTCAATACCTCAGTGCTGATAGCAAGGGTAACTGCAACAGCAGCAATAATGTATGTGACTGATAATGTAAGTATGCTGTGGCTCTAGGACACGGATGTCAAACTCATGCCATCATGTTACCGTCATGTGAGGTATCATGACTTTTTTCCCTTTGCGGAGCTGGGGTAGGCATGGCCTATGCATGATGCATCCAGCCCGCAGGCCACCAGTTTGACATCCCTGCACTAGGACATCCTTACCTAACATGGTGTCTTCTAGATATGTTAGACCAAACTAACCTATCAAGCGTACAGAGTTCAGCCATTTAAAATCAGTAACACATTGTTCATCAAAGGATAAAATTTAACTATGTTCGTGGCTCTTTTTACTCCAAGTCAAAGATAAGGTACCTGACCTGGAAGAACAAGAACTATCTAACACTAAAATATTTCCAAGCAGTAATTTTCTGAGCCTAAGCGGACCCTGTCATGGTGAACACTAGAAAGAAGAACTAATCTTCTGAGCCTGGGAAATTTCCTTTTTCTCCAGACAAGGCCTTGTTTGGCCTGGAAAAAAATGCATGCCACTTCTTAAATTCCTGCATTCAAATTCCTTAGTTTTCAGGTTGACTGATTTGTGTTTATGCTTAGTTATATGAGAGCCAGTTTGGTGTAGTAGTTAAGATGCTGGAACAGAGATGGGTTCTTTTCCTCCTTTAGGCATAGAAACCAGCTGGGTAATTTTGGCCCAGATAAAGGTGGGATATAGATCTATTAAATAAGTCATGTATGCATCTTAATTATGAACTAATAATTTCTATGAAGTCTAGATGCTAGAGACCTATTTCATTCCCTTGTGTGTATTCTCTGGTTCATTAGATTCTAAGAAGGAGAGGATGAAAACACCACCAGACCTGCAAGATTTTTTCTCAATCAACAATAGTCCAAATCTTCTTATGGAATTAATTTTCTGGTCTGATCAACCTAGTTCAGGGTTGTCAAACTCGTGGCCCGCGGGCCGGATGCATCATGCGCTGGCCATGCCCACGCCCAGTTTAGTGAAGGGGAAAAAGTTGCGATACATCATGTGATGCCGTCATGATGCCACGAGTTTGACACTCCTGACCTAATTGATAGTATCACGCAGAGGTAGTGGGAAAGTTCTCAGATTTGGGCAGTATAAATTCAGACATTCACTAGATGGCAGCAAAGAGTTTTTTAAAAACATATCTCTACTGCCATCTAGTGGTAATTTGTAATGTTGTACCTCAAATCTGGCAATTATATTGTCAGCCCTTTAAGGCCAAGTCAGGAAACCAGTTCAGAAAACCAAAGATTGTAGGAGTACTATTTTATCATTGTAGGCTTTAATAATAAAATGTTGAAAACCTGCCAACATTTTCCTTTGCCTTCTCTTAAACCAAACAGAACCAAGGCAGGTTTATTCTGATTTTTTCCCCTTCCTTTTAGTTTCACCTTCCTTAATAACTCTTGCCTTCCTTTATCACAGTGTTCTTCACATTGTTCTATACCTACATACTATCTATATATAAAATGCTCAATTAAATTTTTTAAACCATGGTTTATTGAATAAGGGTGTCTGGGTCACGGGCAATGCAAATCTATCCTTAGCAATATGTGTAGCCAAATCATGATGATATCAACGTAACAGGTATATCATGATGTCATGCAAATATTGCAACTATGTAATAATATGATGTCTGAACAAGTACCTATGATATAATTTGCATGACGACATCATTATGTACATGTCTGCATTTTTTTCCTTTCCCCACTTTGTGGATGCCTAGTTAGTCACCTTAGTTAAGTTTGTGTATTACACTAAACCAAAAATAGCCAGACAACACTATGATCTCTCTCTCTCTCATAATAGAGCGTCAAGAACCTAGAACACTGGTCAGTAATCTTCTTCAAATCTGCAGATTGACTGGGGAAAGTTTTTTCACAAATTGAATGGAAAGATGTAGGGCTCCTAACAAAGACAGAACTTCCCTTGGCAAAGTTTGGTTTGAATATGCATTGTTTTGCCAGAAACAGACAAGTCTTCTCTCAGTGGTGGGTTTCTATGCAGCTTCTGTTTGAAGGAAACACAATGAAACAGATGTAGTTTGCAGTCCTGTGTCCTTTTTGGAAAATGTTACAGATATCCCTCAACGTACGATTGCAATTGAGCCCAATATTTCTGTTGCTAAGCACCAGAGTTGTTATGTGAGTTTTGCTCCTTTTTATGACCTTTCTTGTCACAGTTGTTAAGTGCACTGCAGTTGTTAAGTTAGTAATACAGTTGTTAAGTAAATCTGGCTTCTCTGTTGACTTCGCTTGGTGATTACATGACCCTGGGACACTGCAACTCTCTTAAATACATGCCATTTGCCAAGCATCTGGATTTTGATCACATGACCATGGGGATGCTGCAATGGTTGTAAGTGTGAAAAACGATCATAAGTTACTTTTTTTCGGTGCCATTGTAACTTCAAACAGTCCCTAAACAAATGGTTGTACAGGTGGAGGACTACCGGTAGTCATTATAATCTACAGACTAATATCCTCTACAATTGAATACTAACAAGCTTAGTGTCCAACTTGGGGCAGCAAAATTTAGAAACTCAAGGGAAAAAACCCCTGTCTTCTCCAGTCTGATGTGGCATTCAAAGCAGGGTACCATGGAAAATCTTGGTTTGGTGGCAGCAGTGCTTCAGATAGAAAGTCCATACAGAGAGTGGTAAGGACAGCCGAGAAGATTATAGGAAGCTCTTCCTGTTATTCAGTATACTGCATACAAGCACTGTGTGCTTAGAGCACAAAGCATTGCTAGAGACCCCACACATCCACTTTACCGTCTGTTTCTGTTGCTCCCCTCTGGTAGGACTACCAGATTCTGTAACAGCTTTGTTCCCTATGCCATCCGTCTGGTGAACTCGCAAGATTTGTTTCTCTTGCCATGTATGTGTACACATGTGAACAAGACCGTGTTGTTTCTTTGTATCATACAATATATGTGAGTATATGCATAATTTTGTATTTATTTATTTTGTGATGTTTATGCAGTGTATATTGGAGGGGCTGACCCTTTGAGAACTGTATGCAATGAAATTTCATTTTAACGTATGCCGATTAGAATACATTCAAAGTAACAATAAAGTTATTCTAAGTTCTAAGTACTTACTAATAATATTTGAAATGGAAAAAAAAAATTACGGTAGGTATTGTAGTAAACATGCAGTTGTCTGCCACATCTTAATACTCCCCTTCCGTAGCATTTTATGTTTTCCATTCTCTGCCCTGCCTTAAACTCTAAGGCAGATCAGGAACAATGTAAAATAAACTCCATTAGAAGTTGCTGAGGAGATTGAAAGCACATCTGGAGATACCTACCTGCTAAATGAAATCTGCCCCTACCACTAATTGGATTAGAGAGAGAGAGTTCCCCCCCAAACCCAAGTGCCTACGTAGATAAACTACGACTAATAAGACTGTTAAAGGCAACATTTTGCTATGAAATCCTTTCAATTAAAGTTAAGGAAATCAGTGGGCTAAATCATTCCAATATGCATACTTCAATGTCCAAGCTCAATGAAAATCTATGAGGCCAATCTGGTATTTATGATCCCTTGCAGATGAGAACAATCAGGGAAACTAGGAACAGAAAAGAAAACTGGATTCGTGAGACTATGCTTTTACTCTCGGAGGTATCCAGCTAAGAAATAATAGGCATTGATTGGTGGCCTTCCTTTCATGGCTAAGGTTGCATATACATTTGAGCCCTGTTTGGTTCATGTTTCTTCCTTACTTGGCTAATAGGCCTATTACTATTTTCAGTCAAGAGAAAATCATTTGAACTTGACATTTTCAACTTTTTCCTTATCAATATTGGAAGAAGCATAGGCTATTAAAATCCTAGAATCGTGCCATCCCAAGGACTGACCAATGTACTAGTGAAGGCCACTAAAAAGTCACACCAAAGGTCTTTAAACGTCTTGGTCTCTTAACTGACATGGTGCGATAGGCACTAACTTCCTCTTAAGATTTCAAGAATCCTTAAGCTTGCCTTGATTATTGTTATACTCAAGTATGCATAAAGTAGAGCTGCTGGCTGTGGAGACGAGACCACTGCAGGTAAATTTATCACTGAGCAATACCCAATTTACGATAAAGATAATTTCCCCCTTTTGACCTACATATTATTATTTTTAGCTGTGGGATAAAAGAGCTCATGGACCAAACTACTTTGTCAATTTTGGAATATCCCCCTTTTGCTTAACCTCCTTCTTAATTTTTATTGTGAGAACTTGTACCTAGCTCATCTTTCATTGTCGCAATAGTTTAAAACTCTCCAAGCCATTTAGAAAATTAAGGTAAGTATGAGCCATTACTAAAACAACCGAGTTGTTTTAAAATCAATAGACAAGACAAGACATATTAACTAGAATGTCAGAGTAGTTTTCCTGCGGAAGAGTAATTTCTCGTCATTTTAATAACATCCATGAAGCAATTTATATGTATGGCTTTCTTGGGGTACATTTTACTTCATTAATTGGATTGTAATGGTTATTTTTTCCCCCCACCAATGGAAAGGTAATCTTCTTTCCTTAAAAATGGGCAATGTCTCTCTCATAATACTCTCTTGCAAAGAAAAGCAAGGGAACCTAATTTGGGGTTATTTTATTTAGGAAAATACCTTTTGAGGTAGGACCAACTGCCAAAAGCATTTTTTTTTCTCATTACACATTTTAACAGCACACAAATGAAGGCAAATATACTTGTCCCAAGATAACGTTGCAGGATCCAATCTGGGTCAGTTACCGGGACCAGAGGTTTTGAATTCTGAGCTTTCAGACTCATGCAGGAGCCCATCTTCAGGGAACTTCTCTCTAGAAGTTAAATAAGTTAGAGAAGCTCCCCAAAGAAGGGCTCTAGTCCAAATCTGAAAGTTCAGAAGACTAAAACTCTGGTCCCGGTGACCGACCCAGATTGGATCCTGCATTTTAACAACTCCTCCTTTTCAAGAATCCTTAAATGTTTAGGGAGGCCATTTCTCATGGCGTCGAAGAACAAACCTGTGTTTACAGAATGAAACGTGAACTTCTAGCATTACTCCACTTTGCTTTAATGGCTTCTTATATTGTTTTGGTTTTCCAGATTTCTGAAGTTTCTCAGTTGCGGCCTTGCCTTGATAAGACAAACGTGGTTGTGTCATTGTTTCTGAACTATGTTTAAAGGCAGTCCCTTTTAGATCACATTTCAGCATTCTAGCATGCTTTAAACAAAGTAGATGCCTCTAAAACGTTAAAGATCGAAGTTCTTCGGCATTGTGCAAGCTCTCAGTTGGATTGCCTTTAAAAGGTAGTCTGAGAATTCTAACTAGTGGTGAAATTGCAGCTGCCACCAACATCTGGGGATGGGATGCAGTGGGCAAAGTGATAAAACATGCATCATGATGTAAATACTGTGACTTATGTACTTGCATCAGATCTCAGGACACAAGTATGTAAAGATGTATGATATTGTATTGTATATATTGAATGTGTGATAATGTGTGATATTCTAACGCGTGTGTATTTGGGGGTCCTGTGGCCTGCTGTGGATGCTGTTGGAGCAGACTGGAAGCCAGGAGAATTTAGCAGGTTGAATATATAACACTAAGTCTGGCTATTTACACTGGATGCTATCTGTTCTAATGCTAATGTGTTAATTATAGAAATATTGATTATAAACATTCACTAAATGTTTGGGATTAGAGCTGTCTACATCTCTACAAACCTGCCTGAATTTCTGGGTGGTTATCTACATTTCTGGCTCTGTGGACTAGTGGTGGGGTGAGAGGGAGAGGGATTTGCCTGCTCGCCTGCTGCTTGCATGGCCAGGTACCGGGCCACTGACACCTGGGGACTCCTGATCTATACCTCTGAATTCTGGCTAACCTAATGATTGCTGACAAGGTTTCCTTGCAATGGACCTGCTTCCTTCGGCTGGAATTACAACTGATCTACACATCAGCTGACTGATTCACACTCCATGAACACAAAGCAGTCCATATTCTAAATTGAAGCTTGTTGGAGATGTGGCCCCAAAGAAACCAGAAGGATGAAGAACAGAAAAGTGTTAGCATCAGTGTTCCATAGAAAACAAACTGTGAGGCACTCGAGTTCCTCAAAGAACAGTTTATTGGATACATCATTTTGGCACAGACTGGTGAAAGCCA
>JANHFL010001692.1:205442-207942 GCA_032468155.1 Oxyrhabdium leporinum | reverse complement strand
TCCCATTCTGAAATGAACAAGTTAAATTCCCTTTTTATTTATTGATCCAGCTGGCAATTCTTCATGTGGAAGAGAACTTCTTTTACTTACTATGAACGTGTCTTATTGTTTTCTTTATATCTATGTGTTGTATCAGTGCAATATATTTGATACGATCAAATGACTTAATCAGGATTCTATCTTCTATCTTTCTTTCCCTTTCATTCTATTTCCAACATGGATCTTGTACTCTCACCAAAATATAAACGGCATAAGAATTATAGATTCTTTAAGCCGCATAATATACATATCAAATATATTATATGTGCCTATGTTATATATAAAAAGATCATAAGCATCTTTAAAAGAAACATTCAAGTCTTGATGTGTTTGGTTTGGTTTTTTTTAAAGCTCCTGATTTTAATGTGTTGTTTGGGCTTCATTTAGCTGTTCAGGATATCATATTCATGTTTTTTTTCTTTCTTTCTTTCTTTTTTTCATAATAAACATGTCTAGTCAAAGAAAGCATTAATGAAGCAATTCCCCAAATAAAACAGCCCATCATATCTGAGTTGCAGCAGAGAGAAAGTGTGGTCTTTGTAGTTTAATCAAGATCACAAGACTTGTTGTGAGCGTCTGTCATCTTTAATTTTACGGCACTTCATTTCAGAGTGGGACTGCCAGGGTCACATGCAATTAAAACACAGGCAAGATTTGTCTTGTGAAATCTTCACATAAAAAGTAATGTGTTACTCTATTTTAACTTTCCTACTGAACTCTGTGAACTCACTAATTACTTTCCCCCCCTCTTGTCACCTTTTTGATATGACTTGGATTTAAAGAAGAGAGAAGTTTGGGAATATTTCTTTGCCACTGCACATCATGCTTATGTTTGAGGATATCGAAATTATCCTCCCTCCCCCCCCACACACACACACTCCAGGGCTGGGGATGGCGCAGAGGGGTGGGGAGGAGGAATCTAAATCTTACTGCTACACTTTCAGAGGGATTGATGGATCAAATCCAAAGAAAGAACCATTAATCTGCTTAACTAGGGCAGGTAGAAGTGCAATAGAAAATGGAGGATTTTTATTGAGGCCATTCACATGAAACAGCGCTTAGTCTTTGGGAGGAAAAGGAGGTTAAAAAGAGACATTAGTGTAGCAGAGTATAAAAAGCAATAAAGTCCAAGGCCCGTGTGCTTCCTTTATAACCCAAGCTCCGTTGTAATGTTTTGGCAATTGGTAAATTGCACAGACCCTTATTAACCTTATTGATAAGGAGCTTAGAGAAGTCCCTCTCAGTCTGTTTGTTCCATCTTCTTGCTCTTTGCCGTCCTCTTTTGAAATGGAAAGCCTGTATGTTACACAGCAAAGGGCTGTGCTTGTGTAAGGTACTGAAGCACAGCACAGGAGAATTACAGAATAGAAAAAGGAGGAGTAAGGAAGGAGGGACAGAAAGGGCCATTCTCCCACAAAGATTCCCATTGCTTATCCCGCCTTACAGTTAGAAACTGGAGTCATGGTGCACAGCCGTTAATTTTTGATGCGTGTTTGAAAAGGGAGAGATTTGG
This sequence comes from Oxyrhabdium leporinum, assembly GCA_032468155.1. Taxonomy (NCBI): domain Eukaryota; kingdom Metazoa; phylum Chordata; class Lepidosauria; order Squamata; family Cyclocoridae; genus Oxyrhabdium; species Oxyrhabdium leporinum. The sequence goes on along the minus strand of JANHFL010001692.1, from coordinate 206,390 downwards.
GGGGATGCATTTTGGAAGGAGTATTTCTTCCTAGAGAAAAAACTTAGCTCCTACCCAAACCAAATTTGCTAGCTTCCTATTTCAATTAACGAGGAGCTAAGCACAAGTCTGAGAGCCAATCTGGTGTAATAGTTAAGGCATTAGTATAGAAAGAAAGATGGTGAGTTCCAGTCCTGCCTAAGGTGTAGCTGGGTGACTTTGGGCCGGCCACTCTCTCTCTCTCTCTCTCTCTCAGCCCTAGGTAGCAGGCAAGAGCAAACTACTTCTGAAATCTTGCCAGGAAAACTGGAGGGACTAGTTCAGTCAGTCTTCAGGAGTCAAGCCTGACTCAAAGGCACCAAAATAGGCACCAAAATATATAACATAGAAAACAAATAATAGAGCAGATGAGCTTTATTAGGACTTTTCCTGAAAATCTGGGTGAGGCATGTGCATGCTTCCAATGTAATTGTCAGGGATGCTTTGAAACTGCAAAAGCATCAATGCAAGTCCTTTTTAGAGAAGCTGCTGAGAGAAGCACAGCTGTGTGGAAGACTTAACTCACCTTAAAAGTTATAACTTCTTTTTAAAAAAAGAATGGTAAAGAGAGAAAATGTACTGCTTGCATAGTTAGATTCCAAGAGGTGGCAGCTGGAGGCTTCTGGCATCCCTTTTTGCTGGAGCGAAGGGCCTGCTTAGAGGAGGCCCTTAGAGCTCACCAGTGGGCTCAGCGGGGTAGACCACTGCGCTGCAATGGAGAGGCCGGCACGAGGGAACTAAAAGGAGCAGGAGAAAAGAAAAACCTCTTCCCTTGCACCGGCCACTCCATTGCCCATTTCGGTGTTGCAGCCTCATGCCACGGAGCTTTCACCCCCACCCCCCAGATGCCCTTGCTTTCCCCCAATTCTCCAAGCATTTCTTTGCCTACCTTATTTCCAGCTCCATCATGTTTCTCCTTCTTGAAATTCA
>JANHFL010001692.1:186733-198781 GCA_032468155.1 Oxyrhabdium leporinum | reverse complement strand
AGGAGGGGAGAGCTATTTGAAGCTAGTGAATGAAAAGCTGATTGCAAGAGTGAATTTTCACACTAGCTATTCTTGGCATCATTTGACCTTCAGCGTGATGATATAATGTGGGCAGCAAGTTGTTGAGGGCCGCTGTACAGTCTGGTGTTATTTTACAAAACATACTCGAGAGATACAAATGGAAAGGGGGGGGGGCAGAACGCTTCCTTTGGGATTAAAGCCGACAGACTCGGGTTGATTTTCTTGTGATTTTGGGAATGAATAAGGGAAGCAGAAGAAAAAAGAGAGAATCAGAGCTCTCCCATCTATCTCGTCTCCTTATCAGTATCGGGGATGGGGACGGGACTATAACAGCACCTTTAAGTAATGCCGTATCTTTTCAAACGTTGTTAGTGGAGTCCCCCCTAAAAAGCCATCGGATTTAAACGAGTTGGAACCTGAGGTACAGCAAAAGCAAGAATCCAGATTTCAGTCCCTGGTGGGGCTCGGAGCAGACAGATTTCAGCGCGAATGTTTAGAGCTTCCCATACTTTCACCGCCTGCCAAAATTGTGACTAGGTCAGGGGTTAGAATACAAAACATCTGGAAGTTGCTTCCCGGAAACCTTTGTCTAATGGGCAGGAAAAGCTCACTTAGCAATTCCTTGCCTTCTCTTCCCTTGTCCTGAAGAGGATTTGGTGGACGTCGATTCTCTCTATCTCCTCTCTTTCTGGGGGGGGGGGGGGGAGATGAAAGGACTGTTTTAGACTGCACCTTCAGACGGCCACCTTGGCCACAGTTAGAGTGGGACTGGCGGCTACGTGGTGTTAGAGCATTAAGGGAGGGAGGAGGAATGAGATCACACATTAGGAAAGGGGTCGTTTGCACACCCACCTCCATACATACGAAAGTGGCATTTTCACAGGATCTATGTAGTCTTATTGGATGACCCACTGAAAGATCTGGACTGACTGACATTGGTTTGCCTGCAGCCATAGGAAGGCAGCCATTTGGACCTCGTAAAGTACCACAGAGTAGCTGAGACAATGGAGCAAACCTCCTAACTAACCTTGCTTTGGAGAAAGTACAAACTATGAAAGAGAACTCCGGTGATCTGTCTTCCTTCCTTCCTTCCTTCTTTCTTTCTTTCTTTCTTTCTTTCTTTCTTTCTTTCTTTCTTTCTTTCTTTCTTTCTTTTTCCTTTTCCTTTTCCTTTTCCTTTTCTTGTAAATTTGTGTTACTATAGCCATTGCTGCAAGAAATATTTTTGCAAGCAATTTTCCTTAGTATAATATGTTCTTATGCATTTTTTTATAATGTAGACATTTTGGTGTACATTTCCCCTTAATATTTGTACTTTATAATGCTTTTTTTTTCAAAAAAAAGGAAAAATTGGTATTTGTCTTTGAAACATATAAAGGAATTTGAATCTACCCATTGTTTCAAGAGGTGACAAACTTGATAGGTTTATGAATGAAGATGAGAGCCAGTAATAAAAGGCCATGAATTCTTATCCTGCTTTAGTCACAGAGCCCTGTTGTGTGACACTAGGCCAGCCACTTTCTTTTAAATGAGGAAGAATGCAATGGCAAACACTTCTGAAAACTTGTGAAAAACAAATAATAATAATAATTAAAAAAAAACAAGTTAGGAAAACATAAAAAAGGAAAGAAGATAGCCACAAAGACATGTCAGGTTTGGTTATCACGATTGATGTGGCATCAGTATTGACAATAAGGTTATTATGTTGATGTGACTTTTTCATGTTGAAGATCTGAGGCAATGCCTTTCCCTCATAGGGAAGCAACTGACTCATGGTGATTAGAATTTCTCAGTATGTACATTTTGTTTAGTTTGTCCCCACTCAGCCTCTTTTCTAGTTTCCTGTCTGATGTGTGGTTAATGAAAGGGCATGCTAGTCCTTCTATGACCTCTTCAGCCATTCAGTAACTGGAAAAACAAGATGAGGGTGGACTTTGCTCTTGTTTCTTCCACTCCCATTTTTCATAGCATCCTTCCAGGACCCTGCTTTCCATTGATACCCCTGACCATCAATAGGGAGAAGGAAGGAAAAGGCAATTCATTATCCTTTCTATGGATTTCTTGATTATGTACCATTGAGACAGTGTTGTCTCTTAGTGGCCATATAAATAGATCTTCTCCACAATGATCTGTCCCTAATCAGATGTAACCGTCAATCTATTGATGCGTTGCTAATTTTCTCCATTACCTTTATTTAGGAATTTAGTCCAAAGTCAACTGTTGATCAATGAAGGGAAGAAAGAGGGTCCTTCATAGGCAGCTAGAAGCTTTATTTATCTACCAGTTGATCCAGGATAAATTGTTGATTGCCCAGGTCTAAAACCAGGTTGCTCCTTAGCTGGGACCGTTCTTTTGGACCATCCAATCATCACATTTTACACAAAAGCACCTAGATTGAATGATTGAATGCTTATGTGCCATCAAATCTTTTTTGACTCCTAGTGAACACAGATAGATCTTCTCCACAATGAGTTCTCTCAGACCTGATCCTTCAAGCCTTCAAGGTTTATTTATTGCCATTGTACCTGTGTCTATTCTTTGAAATGTTTCTACTGCTCTAGCTCTCTCCCTGTGTGATTAATTAAGAATGGATAGTGATCTATTGGTCAGTTAGATTAGATCTAACACTGCTACATGATTATGAGCTTGGCGATATCAGTTTCATAAAATGAATTAGAAACATCCTTCTTGATAAAACCATGTGAAAAGAAGAAAATGCTGCACTTTTCTATCAGACTTTGGGGGTTTGTTTGAGTTATGCTGCTTGGCTCTTTAACTTTCTGAATAAGATTTTTATGTTAACTTGATTTTAACTTAACTGACATTTTATTGGCTAATTGTGCTATTGAATTATATTGCTTTGAGGCTATGAACTACTCAAGAGTCTTTTGAATTGGGGAAAAATACCTGTTTTGTAATGAACAGATAAAGTAAAGCAAAACAGAAGGGATTTCCAGCTTTAAAATAGTTAGATGACAACGTATACAAAGGAAGAATCTTGTTTTAAGTTTTCATGTTTTAAATGTTATTTTTAAGGGAAGAGAGGGAAGTGTGGAACAGAGGAGGGAAAGAAAAAGAAAGGCATTGACTTCCAACTCCCTCTGTTACATCAGAATTAACATTGGACTTCAACTTTTTACTTTTCCATAAATACTATAAAATAGTCATTTCTACAAACAGCAAATCAATCTAATCAGTAAAATCCAAAATCAAAGTTTCATTTTTTTCCACCTCAAGCACAAAGTCCAGAGGCGGTTTCCAAGTAGAAACAAAAGTACTTTTATAAGTTTTGTGGATATGACATATTCAGTTTTTCTTATTACATTATACTGAAGATATGGACCATTTTCCAGTTATTGATAAACCTTTTTGGAAATCATTCCATCAGAAATATGGGGAAAATTTTATGTATGTAGCTGATTTTGAATAAGATTTCTTTTCTGTTAAGTCAATACTATGAACAGCAAGCCCTTTCGTCAGCTTAACAGTGCTCCTCTTCGGTTGGGTAATGCAAACACTGAAGTAATCTGCCAGATTTGATTCCTGAAGTGAGAATTTTAGGTCAGCTGGTGTGCCTAGGTATGAACTCTCCTTATGTCCATTATTTCATTCCCGTTCTAAATTACTGTTAGAAAAAGGTGGAAAATAATGGAGGAGAGGGGGGGAGGGAGGAAGGAGAGAGAGAGCGAGAGAGAGAGAGAGAGAGAGAGAGAGCGTGAGAGCGAGAGAGAGAGAGAGAGAGATTGTAGATAGTTTTGTACAATTCATCTGACCTGCTTTGTAGCATTGATCTGATTTTTATTTTTATTAAAAGCCGCACCAAGCATTCTGTTAAGTGGTAAGCCTAGAAATGCTTACAGTAATATATATATATATATATATATATAAAGATATAGCTGTTACTCAGTAGGGAAAATAATTGTAAATGGATTTTCAACCACTGTGAAAAGGCTGCAAAAAGGATGAGCAAAACTTACACCCCTCCCTCCTCTCATACCAAAATATCCACAGCAAATATGCAAAAATTCCTTCATTCTCGAGGACATATTTTCCTGAGTCTAAAATGTAATGTGCCTTTTCTTAGCTATGTAGTTAGGTGAGGTCAAATTATTTATCCAATATTATGGCTCAGTTCATGCCCAACCCAGAATGGCTGGCTCAGGAATTCTGAGAGTTGAAGTCCTCTGGTCATAAAATTGCCATATTTCCCACCCCTGTCCTAGACTGACCAATGCTTTCAACTCTGTTAAGCACTTTTCATACACCCAAGTTTCACAGTGACATCTGAAGGTATGCAATGCAAAGACTCATTAAACCAACAGGGAAACTGAGGCTCAACCTCTCAAGCAGGCTTTTTCCTGAAATTGGGAATAGTCTTTGAAGAGAAGCCAGATGCTAATTGTTTAGTGCAATCAAAGGAAGTGCTGGAAAAAAGATATAGATTACCTCTTTTTAAAAACCTTATCTTTAATTTTTCCAACATCCTCTCTTTTCTTCCTACCAACTATGTTTTTATTTCCAGGGAAAGAAGTTTTCAGGGTAGGAACAAATCAGATATTCCAGAAGTCCAACAAGATGCTTCTGGAACTTAGGCCAAGGACAGTAGGAAACTTGGCAAAGGACTACAAGAAGTTCCAGAGCCCTCAATTGTTCCATAAAGATATGATTTTCAAAGCTCCTGACTTCAGAGCAAGTAAGACATATGTATCAATAAGCACACTGAATTTAGCCAGATTTGACTAAACTGTTTTGAACAATGGATTCTTTTTCCTTTGAAGGTCATGTAACACACATTTGTCTCCTGGGCATATTCTACACTGCCAGACACTCTATCTTCAGTTGGATCTATCTAAAAGGAATATCCTTCCATGACCTGGAGGACTTACAAGCAAAGGAAAATATTTTCTAAGGAACCTGATTAAACTTTATTGTATATCGCTCTAACTATGCATTTTCTTTCAATATCATTTTAAAGGATCTGATTCCACTTAACTGAGAATCAACATGATCTTCTGAGCACAATCTCATGAGTAACATTCACTGGGATCACCACCACGAGTTCATGCCATAATCTTTTCATTTCAATTTTAAATTGTTATCTTCTTCACTTCTTCGTCTTCTACTCTAACATCCCCTGGTATTGCCACCTCAATTATCCTCCCTTTCTTCTTTTCAACCACAATTATATCTGGTATGTTATGAGTCAAGACTTTTTGATCAATTTGTAAACTATCGCATAATAGTTTAACCTGCTCATTTTCCTTTACTTTTTCAATTCAATGTTCCCACAATGCTTGATTATTGGCATGTGATATTTTTTTTTACAAATTTTCAGTGAATTATTTTGGCAATTTGTGTTATGTTACTTTTTATAATCAGTATGTGCAATCTTCCTGCAATCTCTTAGCACTAGCTAACTATCTACCATTTCCTCGGCTTCTTTACACAAATCTGCCCTTTGAATCATTTGATGATTTTACAATTCTGGCATTGATTGCATTAAGTCTTCAGTTTCTTGTTTCTTTTTCTTTTTTTGATATTTTAGTTGTATGTCATTGCCAGGTTTTATCTTTATCCACTTTTTCCTCAATCTTTTTGTAAAAATTAACCCTGTAATGTTTTTCCCTGCCAGCATTCTCTTTGTGCTTTTATCATGTTATTTTGATATTCATGTTTTGTTTCCTGTACATTCCAATAAGTTCCAATTTTTAAGTTGCACCAATGCTTCTTCTTGGTTGTGTTTTACATAATCAGCCAATGCATGCTTCTTTTTTTTTCAACAGTTTGTTTGACTTAAATCTCTGTCTCCATTACTGCAGGACAGATATAATCTATCAATATTACTACAGGGATGTAATGCACGGTGAATAGTCATCCATTTTCTTCTTTTTCAGTTTATTCTTATTATTGGCACTTGTGGATTCTATATAACTTAACTATTAATCCTAAGGCTGGAACTTGCTTAATGATTCAGGAGCTTCCGGATCAAAGTATGTCCTTGATTATCACTTCACAGAATAGCGTTAACAACAGATATAAAATGGTCCTCAGTAATGATACTGTCATTCCTGAATATTAAATATGACACAAGATGTATCTTTCACATGCAGCAAATATTGGCATTAATCCTGTATTTTTTAATTTCTCAAAAAAACCTGTTCTAATCCTGCATTTTCATGCTATTTTTCATTTTACGAACAAATTGATAAGCAGGCAGTCTTTTAGCACACTGGATTAACGTTATTCCTTTTCTTTGAACTTGATTAAAAAGCTGTCAAAGAGAACTCTACATTTTATTGGTGAAATACTTTTACAAAATATGGTAAGGGACGTTATAGCTGAAACCATACATTTAAAAGTAAAACAATTTATTATCCTATTGTTTATCCGTGACAACTGAAACTATCAATGTATAAATTGATTCAAGTCTAGCCAAAATAATCCTAAAGGCATACACAAAGCTTTTAGAAAAAGTTTGTGTTTGAAAGAACTTAATATAGTTCACTAATAAAACATCTCAGGGAGCATAGTAATAACTGGGGGAAAACTCTATAGAGCACAACATAACTAAGGAAATCATAAAACTTTATAAAGTGATGGCAATTTAAAATGGGCAGTGTGTTACTTTGGGCATTTTAAGTTGTCCTTAAAGCACTGAAGTTCAGGAATTAATTTCGGTCTAAATGCAGCCTACACAGTAGATTGATTTGGCAGTTCGAATCTCACCAGGCTCAAGGTTGACTCAGCCTTCCATCCTTCCGAGGTCAGTAGAATGAGGACCCAGACTGTTGGGGACAATAGGCTGACTCTATAAACTGCTTAGAGAGGGCTGTAAAGCATTAATAAGCAGCATATACGGTAAGTCTAAGTGCTATTGCTATTGCTATTGATCATCCTGGTAATCTCCCCCCTCCCGCCCCAAATGGAGTGGGATACACCAACAAAAGCTGCTAGGCCTCAAAACTACTGATGTGGTTACAGTAAAGAAGTATTGATACTTCTTACTGTCCTGATGTAAGCTAAAATGTTAGCTCCTACCGTATTTTGTTAAGTTCACTTTTAGTACTCCATCACTAGTTCTCCTAGCATCTTTTCTCACATTTCCATTTCTGGACCTCCTCAGTAAAGCAAAAACTACTCCAGAATCAGTAGATAGGAAAAAAAAGGCCAGTTTGGGACAACCATGTGTTACACATCTAGAGTCCTGACCACCTTTGAATTGCAGAAATGGTTAGAATTGCCAGCTAGATTTCAGGTATCTTACCTGGCTGAACATTCAAAGCATCCATACGAGGTAGGTCATTTTATTTGTTCTTTCAAACTTTGTGGAGTGTGCTTGTGGCATTTGAACGTCATCCAGACCTCAATCAGAAAAGAAGTGATCTGATCATGCCAATAACTAATTACACTGTCCTCCATTTCCGGATCTTGAAATGATAACTGTGGCATGAAGACCAGATCTAAATAATTACTTCATGAGTAGTTATCATCAAGGTCAATCTATACTTGCCATGGAAACAATCCATTTCTGACTCTTCCAAGATCTCCGGTGTATGTGGTTTATGTCCTCTAGTACTATTAGCTAATATCAACTTATGAAGAAAATTCAAGGGCTCACAAAGACATTCTCCTAGGCAGATTCCGTAGCTTGACCCTACAGCCCAGCCTGAAATATGGGCATTTACACTGTGTAGAGCACAATCCCCAACAAATGGGGCTGATATCTATCAATGGCCTCTTGAGGACAAGGCTTCTAACTATTTGATCTGCCAGGCCCAGGCATACAGTCAATTTTTGGCTATAAACAAAGACATCCACAAAGGCAAAATGTACTGTCAAAGAGTTAATTCTGAATACATATAAGCAAATGTTGACAATATATTTTTATTTCAATGTTTGGAAATGTAAAGACAAAACCATCACTAAGTTTTCACAAAATGAGGCATCTGTCGCTAGAATGAAAAATAAATGTTTCAGAAAGATGTTTACAGAGATGTAAAAATATTAGGTATCAAGACAGATGTGAACATATTCGGCAACATTCTCGGTCTGTCAGTCAGAGCTGAAGATCTTGGTGCATTCAGTTAGCATCAGCTCAATCAGTTGGTTTTGATACAGCATGTGGATTGCCATGGAGCCTGTCTCTGTTTCAGATCGAAGGAGAGTCGGTCCAAAAACAATTCCTAAGCTCTGGGGTGACATAAGATTCATGTTCTTCTTGGCTGCTATCCTATTGGTAATAAGAAAAAAAAAAGTTAGAAAGGAAAGAAAAGAGAATCAAAACATGGATCATGACCATACTGCTATTTTTCCACTGATACTTTAATTACAGCCTGACTTTTTGTTTAAATATTAGAGAGAATTAAATAGAAATGAGAAAGGAGGTGTTAATATTTTTGGATCCAAGATGACAGAACTAAGACAAAAATAATTCCTGCTTCACAAGCATCAGAACCTACTCATATATTTTTGTTGTTGTTGCTATTCCATCTTTATGTAAAGCTGATTATTGCAAATCAGATTTTTTCCCCCCAAACTTTCTTTTTCTTTGCTCGTAGCACTCTAGAAATTACACAAGATGTTTTGTGTGTTGTGATGTGCTTTTGTGTAACCTGATATGCTTTTTTAGAGAATTGAAGTGCGTTAATGGGTGCCCCAGTCAAAGCTGAGCAAAGAGCTTCCTAACCATAGCCTTTAACTAATAATGATGCAGAAGCTGTGGATTTAGGAGAATCCCCAAAGCCATCCAAAACCCTTCAGAGCCAATGGTGGAACAAAGACCAAGCCAATGATTTTGTGATCAAGAACAAGTCCTGAACCTGCATTGACCTGACTGATGACCACTCCCAGCAGTTTCATAGATCAGATATTAGCAAGTATAATGGAGAGTCATGCTTTGTGACGTTCCATATGTCTACTAGAATAAAATCCAAGATTAAATGCAAAATGTTTCAACCTCTGCATCCTTTAGGCACTCTGAGGTAGATGGGTAATGAAATGGCAGGTTTAGAATGGAGCAGTTTAAAATGAAGCATTTGTGTTATCAACTGATGTGTCATCCTTCATGATGAGGCCATGAAGGATCGAAATGTCTGTATTCCAATGTCTTCTCTTATGTGATGTGTTCTGGTTCATGGAAGTGCAGCAAGGTTGCTGTGATTTTCCGAAATGAGATTCCTTCAGGTGAAAAACTGGACTTCTCTTTGTTTCCCCCCAACGACCCAATCCCAAGGATCCCTCAATCTTCTGGGGGGTGCACAAAAGGGTACACATTGAGAAGAATTACATTCTGTTGAAGAATATTCTTTCATCACTGATAAAGGACAAATGCATACAGATCTAGAATATACACCTGATATTTTGGGTGTATTTCTCTTACCCCTTTCTATTGAAACCAGAATATCTAGACTATGTTGACTTGGCTACTGGCAAAATGCGGTACATTTGGGTAGAATTAGGCATACATTTTGTTGACATACCTGCCTGCATTAACATTACTATGATATATTGCAAATTGGCAACTGTGAATAATTCTAAATATGGATTATTTGGTTTTGCTTCAGTTCAGTTTTGAGCCAGTGTACACTATTAAGAGAGCACTGGTCATATTTGACGCCTTTTGGTAGAACAGGAAAATGGGTGGTGCATCCATCCCTGTGCTCCTTGATCTCTCAGCAGCAACCCACCCTCACGATGGGTGAACACTTAGGTCATACCATGGGTTCACTTGACTATATTGTTGGGTTGCAGAAAACTGTAAATGCTACAAAGAATTGCCTGCATGTAAGTGACCTACTGACTTCTCTTGAAGATATATACAAATGGGGTTTCCTCCTCCTCCAAATCTTGAAATACATATTTCAGAAATTTCAGTAAATGGCAGAAGATACATCATCTGTTTCATGTCTTACAAAAAGGTCTCTATCATACCACTGGGCATAGTAATCACGCACAGAGCATGATCTTATGATAAAAGTTTGTCATATTTCAAGTTTTGCCACATTCTCTAAACTCCAATACTTAATTTAGTGTTGTTGTTGGGTGGGTTTTTGGTCTAATATAAATAGGGAGCATTACTGAAATACGTTCTAATGCTTGTAAACTTGGTGTCTGTTACCCCCCAAAAAAAGAAAGAAAACAAATTCCATGTGGCACTAATCACGGTAATTATTACTTACTTTAAACATTACTTACTTAAAAAATAGCATCTTTATAATAAACAACATATTCTCCATAGATTATTTTGTGCAGGAGGGTAATAATAACACTGATCTACTAATCAGAGTAGAGATAGACAACTTACCAAACTCTTTCTATTTTGTGAACGCGTGTGTTTCTGAGAGAGGGAGACACACAGCATTTTATTCCACTTGCCTTGCATGTTTTCAAGGTGCAATTTTGCAGCCAACATCCTATCCTAGTGTCCTTTTTCATCAGCAATGGTTTTAGGGGTTGCTTTGAAATTCTATAAAGGGTTGTGTTTTTTTTTCAATTTAGGGATAAATACATTTATCTCTATGAGTTCCCATTTTATTGAAACTACTGAACCTAACTACAAGAGAAAAGGCCTGAATAGATTACCATCAATAAAATCAATATTTCAAGACCCTCCGTTGCCAAGTAGGTAGGCTCTCTAATACCAACCATCAGTATTTTCAACTGTGTCAGGTGGAACAAAAGCAGTTGCTATGAAAAGGCAGTTACATTGTCCAAACAACCTTAAGCCGCCTGGGGAAGCCAAGGGAAATCATCAAAACCATTAAAAAGTGAAAGAATATTTCAGACATGTGATGCGACACCCGGAAAAATACAGCATACTTCACTTAATCCTCCAGGGAAAGATTGAAGGCAAACAAGGTCCAGGCAGAAGAAGAACATCATGGCTTCAAAATCTAAGGGACTGGTTTGCCCAAAACTCAGCAGCACTTTTTTGTGTGGCTGTTGATAAAAATAGGATCGCCAACGTCCGATGAAAGATTATGCACAAGAAGAAGTTTTCTGCAACTTTGAATGACAGGATTTGTCTGCTAGAATCTAGTGTCACAATAGCTGGAGCTTGTGGTAGCTAACAAACAATGCTAGATTTCATTTTTCACAACAAACTCCTTTCCGTTACTATTTTTGGTAGCCTATGTCATGTTATTAGAAAGATATTATAAACTGTAATTATCTGCCCAGCATCTAACACCATCCATCAATTTCTCAGGAGTATTCTGAAGTCAGAATTTGTACAAGGGGAAAATCCTCATTTTACTATAGAACATATGAAGTCAGAAACCACCCACTTTTTTTTCTTTAACTGTTAAAGAGATTCCTGGGTAAAAATGGAAGAGAAGCCAAAGAGAGAAAGGGTGAAGGGAGTTTTTTTGAATGCCATATATATTACCAGAGACACCTGAAAAAGGGTGGTTAGAAATTAAGTTTAATTTCTACGTAGCCTAAAGCATTGATAGGTTGCTATGTTTCTGGAATAATGTTTCAGAATTAAGATGTATGTGTATATGAGGCAAGATGGAAAAAAAAACTTCTTAGTTTATGTAGAATGAGGAACTTAAGAACCTATTTTTTTTAAAGAAACCCAATAAACACTGGAAGCAATGGATAAAGGTATAGAAGAGAAGAGAGCAAGCCAAATCCAACTTAGCTAAAGAGAAAGATTCTGTTTGTAGACCTTTCTGACTGCTTAAAGGTGGTCCTCGACATATAGCTGTAATGGAACTTGCCCATTACGGTTATATGCTGTGATCAGTCCAATTTTATGACCTGTTTTGCAGTGATCATTAAATGAATGCCACCATGGTTGTTAAGCGAATCCACTGCTCACTATCGCGTGGTTTTGCTGACAACTGAAAGCAACTTGCAGTAAAATGGTTGCTAAGCGACTCGTCATAAATTGAGGACCATCTATACCAGCAAAGTTGGTGTATTTCCTACCTTAAAGTGCATCCCCTTGTAGAAAGTTAGCACCCACCCCTCCTAGAAGAATGAAATATTTTAGGAAATATTAAAAAGGCAGAATATTATATT
>JANHFL010001692.1:129372-165614 GCA_032468155.1 Oxyrhabdium leporinum | reverse complement strand
AGAAAGAAAGAAAGAAAGAAAGAAAGAAAGAAAGAAAGAAAGAAAGAAAGAAAGAAAGAAAGAAAGAAAGAACTTTAACTAACTGCAAATTATTAGTGGAAAAGTAGTCTCAGAAGTATGGTACATCTGAAATATTTTTTGTCACTTGAACATGTGCCGTCCAGAGCCAGCTTCATTCTCCCATTCTAAGGGAACAAACATTTCACATTCACAGATGCTCCTAATTTGGTGTGGTTTGGAGTATAATTTAGATCAAACATAGCCATGTAAATGAGTCAAGGTTTTCTTAATTAGGTGCCTCCAAAGAAAAAAATCTGGGACCACATCAGTAGGTGTGGGTGTGGTACCCACAATTCTGGAGTTTTTCCTATGACCAGAGCTTAGTGCTGCTTAGGCATATCATCAACATTTTTCCCCTTCAGATTCTCAGGCACAATAATAAATCTGTATGTGGCATAGACATCAAGACGCTGCTTCGGAGAAGCTGCCTAAGAACACCGTCTCTTTGGCAGATGCTGTAAAGGAGATCATTGTGCTGTGATTTAGGTCTCTCTTTCCGTTTTCTACTTTATTGCCAGCGGTTTGTTTCCTCTACAAGGAGAGTGCATTCCAGCTAAGACTTCTTAACTTTCAGACAAATGTAAAGATTTGTAACTATTCATTAAAAAAAAAAAATGTTCACGTCTTGCCTGAGAATTTTGAAGCTTACATGAATTATAAAAGAAAACAAAAAAATAAAGTTGTTTGTCTTACTTCTGTATCTTGATTCTTGATCCTTTGTTAAGTAAAAAAAAAAAAGTGTTAAGATGTAATTCTCTCTCCTCTGAGAAAGTCTGGTAATTTTGGTGCCTCTATATGGCAGAGATTGATGCAAAACATTTACTAGATAATCATATTTTAGTACAACAAGATAAACAAGCTGGAGACAATGAGATCTCACATATTTCTCAAGACAACTCCGTACAGCTTATGTATGTATGTATGTATGTGGGATTTTGTTCCAGACTTGAGATCAATGGATTGAAGCCATAGTTGACCTCAGTGGGAGCACTATTATTGTCTGTGTTGATCCTGGAAGTGACTCTTGCTTGGATGAGATTTATAACAAAATACTTAACTTTAAGATGGCTTCAAGAGTGTCTTCAGTGCAGAGTAAAAAATATATGAAACATGAGTTATCCTATCAGGTTTTGATGGAGAAGGGAAGCTCTATTTTCATGAAGAAATTCATATGACATCTTGCTTGGTTGTTTGATTAAAAATAATAATAATAAATCAGTATTTTGTGAATCCTGAGCAATGGAAATTTGGATTTTGTGGTTCTTTCAGGGACTCTACTACTTTGTTGTGGGATCTGTTGGATTTGCACTGTGCTTGCCTACTTCTTATAGCAGAAATCATTGCAAAATATGATGAGGGGTTTCTAGCAATGATCATTATGATTGCATCTCACACTAAAGCTTGATTTAGACTTGTCTGCAACTACATCAGTGCATACCTATGTTGCGAATGGAGTTGATGGTAAGTGTAGGTTGCAGATGAGCCAACCCACGTACCTCTCAAATCTCAACTACCTGTTCTGTGGAGATGCATGTCCTGCATGCTGATTGGTTAACCCAACTCCCTGCTGGGAACACTTTGTTATTTGAGCACTCCCTAGCCAAAACATTAACATTTGCAGAAATAGAAATGCAACAGCTATGCAACCATCTTTGAACGATAGCAATAGCAATAGCACTTAGACTTATATACCACTTGACAGTGCTTTATAGCCCTCTCTAAGTGGCTTACATATTTCCCCCAGCAATCTAGCTCCTCATTTTACCAACCTCGGAAGGATGGAAAGCTGAGTCAGCCTTGAGCTGGTCAGAATCGAACTGCCAGACTGCTGGTAGGTGGCAATCAGCAGTAATAGCCTGCAGTACTGCATTCTAACCACTGTGCCACCACGGCTCTTAGACACGTATGTTCCCTTAACTTGCAGTGATGCAGAAGTCTAACACAAGCTTAAGACTTCACCTATGGTCCTTCTGATTTCAGAAGAATCTGTCTATGCCATGGAAAGGACACGTTGCCTATGAAGTAGTATGGGAGAATATTGAAAATGTTATATTGCATTTATCTTGGGTAAAACCTCAGATACATTTAGATAATAAGTGCTAATATTTATTCAGAAAACTGCAGCCAGTTTGTTCTAGTGGCTAAGGCATCCAGCCAGAAATTAGGAGACTGTGTGTCTAGTCCTGCTTTAGGATGAAAGCCGTCTGGCTGACTTTGGGGCAATCTCTCTCTCTCTCTCTCTCTCTCTCTCTCTCTCTCTCTCTCTCTCTCTCTCTCTCTCTCTCTCTCTCTCTCTCTCTCCAACCCATCTCACGGATTTCTTATTGTGAGGAAAATTAGAGGAGAAAGGAGTATTAGGTATGTTCGCTTCCTTGAGTTACTTATAAAGGGTGTGTGTGTGTATGTGTCTTTAAAAACCTTTCATGTGTTATAATGGTTTGAAATCCACTAACATTGCAGGTGATTTTGGAAGCTTCCAATAAGTCATTTGAATGACATTTGATTTATATAGTATAATGTTGCTGGAAAAATTACTTTTACAACTTTTTGTAATTCTCCAGACTTTATAAATTCACAATAGAATTTAAAAGCAGCTTCACACGTTGTATTAATCATCTCTTTTCAATTCCCGATATTTTGAAAGTTACTTTACTACCTTTTGCTCCTAGCTCTGCATAAATAACATTCTCCTGTACACTTAGAGGAATTCAGAGGCACTTTAAAAGTGCCATCTCACGTAAACACCACCATTCTTATAGCAGGATTGAAAGCATCTCTATTCTAGTCACAGGGGACGGTGGCAAGCAACTTGTGACATTATTTTATTCTATTAATACACATATAATCCTTAAGAAGTTAACTTCTTCTTTCAGATTTACATTGGGGGGGGGGGGATAATTTAAGATATCTACAGTATATTGGCCTGAACTACTGAAACAGACTAAAGGCAAATAGAAGACACGTGGATATTCTGCATTTTTCTTCCCTCCAAAATACGATAGTAATGGAAATTTTGCAGGCTTTGCTAAGTGTTCCTAGCTGTCATACAATAGTTTTAATTTTTGATTTATCCACAGCATTCTGCATATCTCTGCTGAACCTGTCATCACATTGTCATTGCTTCCTTTTCCTGAACTACTGTTGCATTCTTCTTAGATGTGTGCTGTTGGCTGAGATATATATAATAGGTAAAAATAAATCTACTTTGTTAAATATAGTTTCCAGAAATGAGAACTATGCAATAAAACCAGCATAAGATTTCATGTTTTATTGCTCTAATTTCAACCGGGCAGGTTTTTGTTTTCTTTGTGATGCCTGGAAAATGTGAAGATAAAGACAAATTTATGAAAAAAAGAGAAAAAGGCACTTCAGTTCTGCATATGCCCATGTTTTGTGTTAACAGTGGCACTGGTGCGTGGGTGGGTGTCTCTGTGTATGATTTCCCCCTCTTTTTCTCCTGATACATTTTCTTTGCTCTGTACGAAAGGGCAGTAAAATTGACTGAAGGCATTATTAACAGAGCAAAGAGCATTGATGGCAAGATGGAAAAGTCTGAGGATTGCCTGTCTGGCAAAAAAGAGAGAGAGAGAAAGAAATGCTTAGATGTGCATAGGAATGCTGCCCTGCAGCGAAATGCAACTGTCTTTAAAACATTATAAAAGCTGGAATGAGCAAGTTTCTGAAAATCAAAGGAGAAGTCAAAGGAATTGGCTTCTGCCTGGCGAAGCAGCCAGATAGGCCACAGGAAGTGACTCACATGATAAACCAAGAGGCAACTGTAAGCTCCCCTGACAATGTGCCCGAAAGCCACTGCCAAAAAGACAGATGCCGTTGCTGGAAAACTCTGCCATCGTTGGGCATGCGGACTCAATGCTTTCCGCTTAAAGAAGGGAGGAGGAGGAGGAGAAGAAGAAGGAGAAGAAGGTAACAGAGATTCATCCTCATCAGAATCATTACATTTGAATGTTGTTTCATTCTAAAGGCGATCCCGCCATCAAAATGCCGTCACCTCCTTGCCAGGTTCACAATCGGAGTGAGATCCTATTTGAGAGTGCGCTATTTAGAGCTACGTATCGTACTGAACCCGCCGTGAATTTCCTCTCCCTTCCTACGTCGTAATCTTTTCAGCATCAATAAATCAATATCCTATTGCTTCTTTGTCATACTTTTGATTTGTCCTCCTGACCTGGGACCACATTTTTATTAATAGTCCCTTGTCCGTGCAACTGGAACATTTCTCAGGCTCTGCAGTTACTGAATCAGGAGCTCAGTGGCGAACTTTAGAGCACGAAGGAACCTTTTTCAAAAGGAGGGAACATTTTGAAAGCCACCTTAGAAGCAAGTTATACCCCTTGGATTAGAATCAGAATCCAGAGTTAACAGGATGCCAGGACAGAAGAGTCACATGACCGTACTTAGCTTACACAAAGAACCTTGGAAGCTACAGATTTTTTGAGTTTACAGGGAGGATTTTAACCAGCTGCAAGAAATTAAACAGGGGACCATTTAAAATACACCCTCTTGATTTTTCATGGTATTCTAATCAACTAGAAATTAGCAAATCATAAAATGGCTGGAGTGGAAGAAATTGTAACCTTCTTGGGATCTCTGACTTACAAATGGCGGCATGTTTCCGCTTATATGAGCTGCAATCAAAGAGGATGGAGGAGCATAAAACATAGGAAAATGAAGCAAAGAAAGGGCCTAAGAAAATAATAGCTGTATGTGAATTGACAAGAAATGAGATTTTTTGAAAGCTTAAAAAAATAACATATATATATGTGTGTGTGTGTGTGTGTGTGTGTGTGTGTGTGTATCTACATAGTATTCTTACAACTTTTAATTGATTTCTTCTTTCCCAGATTCCCTCTTCCCTCATATTTCTTAATGCAAATAGGTATGGCTTATAATTGTAAGGTCACATTGGAATTGTCTGCCTAATGTTCACAATCCTGTAAAATTCAAGGTATTGCTTCCGACAGAAACAGCAACGTATTGTAACGTATTGTAAGGAACGCATAAAAGGAGGCAAGCCTTAAAGCATCAAACTGCCAAGTTTTCAACATAAAGGTTGTGCCAACACCTTGAACTGAGTCCAGAAAACAAATCCACAGTTTGTTAAGCATATATATACATATACAGATACAGATACAGATACAGATACAGATACAGATACATATATACACCGATCAAAATGCCTCCTTCTCGCCAGCAATCATAATGCTGCATTTCATACCCATTGTAATTTGCGGCCATTTTTCAAGGGCAGCACTATTTAGTGTGTACTGCAGTAGTCTAATCAGGGAACTTAAAGCATGAATGACTGGTGACTGCTCATAGCTTAGCAACAAAATGTGGCAAGCTAATTAGTAGGTGTTTCATAAGTTTTTAGAAAGCTGAATGACTGTTCTGTATCTCACGGTTATTCAAAAGGCTGCAACCACAGTGTACATTGGTCTGATGAAACACAATTCAGTACGATTTTCATTTTTAACAAATCTGATAAGTGATAGCAAGGATATTATCAATAAATTATATTAA
Organism: Oxyrhabdium leporinum; assembly: GCA_032468155.1. Taxonomy (NCBI): domain Eukaryota; kingdom Metazoa; phylum Chordata; class Lepidosauria; order Squamata; family Cyclocoridae; genus Oxyrhabdium; species Oxyrhabdium leporinum. Next base: position 160,013 of record JANHFL010001692.1, on the reverse strand, counting down.
TATACCGGTAACATAGTAAATAAGCAAAAAATAACAACAACCAGCTCTTCCTAAAGGGCACAATAGCAAGCCTTTCCTAAGGCTAAATTCAATAGTAGTTATTTTTAATAATTAAAAAAAAAAGAAATAAATAAAATGTGATTTATCTGAGAAAGAGAAAGCTACACATTTTTAATAATAGCTGTTAATACAGGTCAGGTCTAATGATCTCACTTGTTTTATTTCAGATGAAGTTAGTAGCTGTATCTTTGGTTTATTTATTAATGTTTCTAACATAAATCACACAGCTCAGTCTAGATGGGGATCCTTACCTTGGAAGGGCTTTAATGTTTTGGTTCTTGTTGAGGCCCCACTTGGAATTAGTTTCAAGAGATCACTTCTGGTAGTGTTAAATAGCAGACCAAAAGTACTCAATTTGGAAGAGGATCCTCAGGAGGTCAAGCTATAAATCAGTGGTTTTTAAAGTGGGGATGATTTGGGGCATATCCTAGGGGTAATGGAGCAATTTGTAATTGCTTGTTTGTGAGTCAAGGATCCAGTTTGGGACTGCTATTTCTGGGGCGCTGGAGTAAAACAACGGAATCTGGCTTTGTGAGGGTAATGACATTTGAACTGGGGAAAAAGGATAATTGGATCAAACTGTTTAAAAACCACTGCTATAAATCCTTCATAACCCCACCCTGGGATCTGAATCTAGATTGCAGGGTAGCAGCATTACTGCATGAGATTCTTGTCTCTGTGGCTAAGTTGGTGGCAGGGGTTCTCTGAAGGTGCTGGAGGGTTTCAACCTGCTTTCTCTGGGTCTGGTGTTGGTGGTGGCTGGACCACCAGCTATTTTGATCAAGTACCCCATTCCCAGAGGAGATCACATTTTAGATGTAGGTTTTATCTAGTTTAGATGTTGATTTCTTCTGTTAGTGACCTCTCTCTCCAGAAGCTGATGATCATTATACAATGGAGTAGCTCCAAAGGTGCAGTTTTGCCTACAAATATGTATTTTGCTTAGAAAGCCCCCTTATTTCTTAATTTTATGCATTGGAGTGCTAGGAATACACTACTACTTTTGTGTCGAAAGGTGCTTCTGGGTTGAAAAGATTAGCCGGTGACATCATTGTTGCCCAGGGGACACCTGAGGGGGCTCTTTTCATGTCCCTGTTATTTTCCCACCGAAGTGGTACCTATTTATCTACTTGCATTTCCATGCTTTCGAACTGCTAGGTGAGCAGGTGCTAGACCAAATTGACAGGAGCTCATTCTGTCATACAGCTTGCTCTTAGGTTTTGAACTGCTGAGCTGCCAACTTCTCAGTGGTCATTTAACTTACTTACTGTCCTAACCACATGAACCATCGCAGCCTCTAGCTAGGGATACAAAGCTAGGGATATAAGTGAAGCCTTGAATGTGAATGTGGCTTCACTTGTATTGCCTGGCTAGGGATACAAGAGAAGCAACTTTCAGTAAGTGTATGTTCTACCTCCATTGCTTAGAACCTTCATAACATAAAGGTTCTGCAAACTCTTGTTTTAATTTGCTTTGCACAAAAATATTCTGGGGAAACCACAGTGGTAAATTATACACACACACACACACACACACACACACACACACACACACACGTATATTACTCTCTGGCAACAAAACAAAACAAACCCTTTTTGTTTTCTATTTCTAAATTAACTTCAACTTTCAAATCCTTGTTTTCTAGAAGAAAAAAAATATCACAATCTTAAAGGAAAATACTGATAAACAGTGGCAAAGAGTTGTGTATTAAAAGCCAATGTTTTACTGTCATACATTCTATATACCAGGGGTGTCTAACTCAATTTCATTGAGAGCCATATCAGGGCTGTGGTTGACCTCAGGGGGCCGGGTGGGTGTGGCCAACCAGGTGGCTGTGGCCAACTGGATGGGCGTGGCTAGTTTGACCCCATTCCCCAAACTGCTGGCATGTTTCCTCTTCACCTTGAGTAGACCGGGACGAAGTCAGGCTGGCCAGATCTTGCCTCTTCACACTAGGACAGCCCCACAGGCCAGATCCAGCCCGCAGGCCTTGAGTTTGACACCCGTGCTAAATACTGTGCCTATGAGGCTAAGGAAGATGGCAGTTCTGGCTGCATTTGTCCTTTCCTATGCCAAAATCAGTTTAGACTAATATTAAATATGCTTTTCCATTTCATTTCCTTCAGTCTGAAATCTAGTATGAAATGATCTTTAAAAATGTAACATATTCCACCTAACTGGCTTGATAGGATCTGATGTACTAAAAAAAAAAGTTGAGCATTGAAACAATGCAGCATGTTGCTGAAAATCAGTCTGCCATTTTCATTTCTAATTTCGTTTTCCTCTTTAAAGTTTCATAGCTTTTCCACTTACTTTTGCAGATGTTCAAACAGTATTTTCATGGTGTCATAGTTTGGCCTGGGCAATCTCTGTACAAGGTCCTTTATGGCTTTCACTTGGCTATCATGTGCTTGGATTTCTGAAAGAAGTAAAGAGTTATGGGTGTTACAATGGTATCTGACTGTCTAGAGTGTTTCTGCTGCCATGGTTGAAACAGACAAAGGTGATCTGGAAGCATGGTTACAACTGAAGTGCCCCCTGTTTTAAGCATTATTTTCCAATAGAGTATGTTCACATTTTCAAAAATGACAACTCCAAACACAATGAGATTTTTAAGTCCACTGACTTACTATAGCCTCCTGTCCCTCAGGGTACCCCCAGGTTGGAGAAAGGAGACTCTCCAATGTTTTTGGGAGATGCAGCAGTATATTGTAGCTCAGAACAACGTTGCTATCTCTGATAAAGTGAGCCGAGAGATCCCTAAAAGCTGAGGCATTAGCACGAGGTGCAACTAATCTTATAAGGGTTGTTTTCGCTATAGATGGCGCACAGAGCTGGCCTTTGGAAGATTGGTCTGAGGTAGCAAACCATGCCAGAATCTCATTTCATGAATTTCCTGAGGAAATACTTTTTTAGCTCTCAATGGGCTACCATGACTTAAAAGAATGGGAAAGTATTGGCTTTCATCTCATTGGAAATACAAGCACCTTTTCTCATTCTGCAAGATCCTAATTATTTGCAAAACATGAACAATTCCTCATATGTGGAGTTCTTGATACTCTATGATGTTACCTAGTCAGGCAATGAAATGTCTGCAAGTAAACAATCAAGCTCAGCAATCACCAATTTAACTCTGGGCTACATATATTCTGTTCTATTGAAATTCCCCATTTATCATTCAACTTAGAAAAGTAACACACAATTATCTATATGTGTGCACAATCTACCCATTAGGCCTTCTCCCATCCAAATATAATTAGCAGGAAAGCATTTGATTGTGTTAACAAGAACATGATATTAAGTCATTCCCCTGCTCATTATTGACCATATTTTCTATTGAAATACAATTAAGTCATACCTTCACTAAGTGATCATTGAGACATTAGACAGATTTTAGCGGCTATTCATGCTGTAATGTATTTAGTTTTTAACTTTCTAAGTTATATGATGGAGAAAACTCTATGGCACCTTTCAATCCTACCTCATAAAGGTATTTCATCAACCATGGATCCATGAGACACCAGAGGCCTTGGTCTCAAGGTATTGAGTTAATATCACTTCAGACTGTCATGACTGAAAATTTCCATAATTGAATATTATTTGATTGATAGGTCAGAGAAACTACAATAGTTTTCTTTTCCAAGACATGCATTTTACGTAGAAGTTTCACATAGAAATCAAGCAAATGTGTCTTCAATATGAAGTAGTGTGGCTCAGATGCAAATTTATGACCTATGCACGACTTAGGCCAGGTAGGTTGTCCTTACACCTAATAGGCATGCCTACCTTATAAGCTTTATTTCATGCTTTGTAATAATCAATTGTTCCTTGCGTTGATTTTCTTAGTTCACTTCCTGTCCCTTGCCTGGCATCCTTTCTATCATTTCATAACTGCCTTTTTGTGGAAAACAATTAGTAATGAAAGAATGCGAGATTGAGACCTATAATCTCTTTTGTGATGTGAAACTTCTTTTAATGTCGTGATAATGACACTGTTGCTGACTGGCTTAGGATAAGCATATTTTCTATATGATTAATGGCTTCCGACTCTTAAAATATGGTTTCTGAGTAAGATATTTGCATGAGATGTTGAAGCACACGTAGCTGTGCTTTCATTTTGCAAAAGATAAGGTAAAATAAATGTTCAAGGTCCTTGACATAGGGAAACAGTTTTACATGCTGCAGGTTTTAGATAACCTGGATCTTGTGACTGGCTTTATCTAGCAGAGGTTTTTAATTTTAAAAACATTCTTCGAATTGTTTAGTTCTACTTTGGAAATATTTGGAGAGTTTCAATATGGAAGAGATATTTTCTTACCACAGAAATACTGTAAACCAGAATACTTCTGTTGACTTTGCCTCAGCACTGGAATTAGAATATACTTATTTCACTGCATAATACTTTGGCGTAAAGTTTCAAAAATGGAAAAGGGGTATATATGAAAGACAGAATATCAGGAAATAACCTGAATTTGTAAGGATGGGGTGAGGAAGACTAAGAGATAGAATGAGCAAGGCTTGCAATAAATTCCCCAAAATAACAAACAAACAAAAAATATTGGGGTATGTGTGGATAAGTGTAGGAAACTTTTCTTGATTGGAAATGATTGCATGACGGTGATGGACAACAGGGAGAAGGCTGAATCACTTAATTTTACATCTGTCTTTTCCAAAAAGGGGGGGGGGGGAAAGGCCAACTGGTCAATCTGAAGGTGTACAGTAGGGGACATAAGAAAATTACAGGTCAGATAGGAAATGGTAAAAAAAACAACACCTGAATGAATTTGTTGCCTGGGTCATATGGATTACAGGATGCTAAAGGAATTTGTAGATTAATCTCAAAATCACAGACTTTTGTCTTTGAAAACTCCTGGACCACAAGGTGTCAATAGATTGGAGAAAAACCAAGACTGCCCACTTTTTAAAAAGAGAAAAAATTAAATCTAGGAAAGTGCAGAACAATCAGCTTGACATGAATGTTAGGGGAAATCATAGAGAGATAACCAAGGGCTAAGTTTCAAACACCTAGAAAAGACCAAGTCAGTTCTGAGTTGGACTTACATAACATGATGATTCCAAAAAATGGGATGTAGAAGGGAAGTCCAATTGTGTCTTACACACTCTTACATGACAAGATTATGTTTGAGTTTAAGGTTCATTTCTTCTCATATATTTCTTAGTGAAGGAATTGTCAGGCACAAAGTATCAGCACCAGCAGTGTGCTGCAGCTACCAAAAAACCAACATAGTTCTAGGCTGCATTAACAAAGGGATAGAATCAAGATCACGTGAAGTGTTAATACCACTTTATAATGACTTGGTAAGGCCACACTTGGAATACGGCATCCAGATGTAAAAAAGATGTTGAGACTCTAGAAAGAGTGCAGAGAAGAGCAACAAACATGATTAGGGGACTGGAGGCTAAAACATGTAAACAATGGTTACTGGAATTGGGTATGTCTAATTTAATGAAAAGAAGGACTAGGGCTGACATGATAGCAGTGTTCCAATATCTCAGGGGTTGCCACAAAGAAAAGGGAGCCAAGTTATTCTCCAAAGCACCTGAGGGCAGGACAGGAAGCAATGGATGGAAACTAATAAAGGAGAGAAGCAACATAGAACTACATAAGAAGAAAATTCCTGACAGTTAGAACAATTAATCAGTGAAACAACTTGTCTCCAGAAGTTGTGAATGCTCCAACACTGGAAGTTTTTAAGAAGAGATTGGATAATCATTTGTCGGAAATGGTATAGGGTTTCCTTTCTAAGCAGGGGGTTGGACTAGAAGACCTCCAAAGTCCCTTCCAACTCTACATTTCTATTCTATTCTATTCTTTCATAAAATTACAGCATAATTTATTGAAGTCTGTATAGGTAGTCCTCAAATTACAACAATTCACTTAGTGACCGTTCAAAGTTACAATGGCACTAAAACCATTTTCACACTTATGACCATCACAGCATCTGCATCGTCATATGATTTACATTTGGATGCTTGACAACTGGTTCACATTTATGATGGTTGCAGTGTCCTGGGGCCATGTGATCCCCTTTTACAAACTTGAAGTGAAACTTGGGTTCATCATACCTTCATACATTTCTGTAATTTTGTGCATTGTCATTTCAGTCATCCAGGTTTCATACAAAGATGATCTCAACCCATGGACCGAAAAAGAAATTTGGTCATATAAGCACATTCCTCCTCTCCTCTCCTCATGTGCTCAATGATCTAGTCATATTAATAGTTGTTAGATATAACAAGTCATGTATAAGATATAGAGTGCATAAATATTTATTTTGGTTCTCGGTTTCTCTCACTGTTTTCTGGGAGGTGGAGAGAGGCAGCACAAGTGATGATCAGCTACCTTTAAAGCAAACACAGCACTCTTGAAATATTTTGATAGTAATTCCACACAGACTAAATAATAATAATAAAAAAGCTGCCCTCCTATAAAAGCTTTGTCATGTTTTTTTATTACCTAAAAACAGTCCACTAGAAAATGTGATAATAGAAGCTTTAAAGGAGTTGAATGAATTGTCTTAAAGGGACTCAAACATCTCCATATAGGATTAAAAATTTCTTGGGCAAAATGACTCCCTCTCCAGACTAAATCTTTGTAGATTGAGAAATGTGGAATAGATACCGAATTCTGTCCTTGCCCATCTCATGAATGCCCCCCACAACGATGTGAATCTGGCTGGAGAATTCAAATGCTCAGCAAAGTTTAAAATGACTTTTTTTTTTTAAATGACCATTTATAAAGTTCTGGCTTTAAAATAAAAAAAAAGCTTTATTCCTAGCGAGTACAACAAAGACAGGGAATTATTTTTGTTGACAACCCAAGTACAAATTTTAAAGCATGACAATTCAACAACGTATCAAATATAAAGCCACAATAAACATGTAGAGAAAGCCTGAAACAATTAGTAGTGTGAGGGAGGCATCCATGGCTATATGGCATCCTTTTTAAAAACAGCTAAAGTTTGGCCTCCTGGGTGGAGAACAATGGCTTCCTGGTCAGAAGAACAGTTCAGATTTGTAGCAACTGATCTTATAAGTTCTGTTTTCTATTTAGTGTAAATAACAGGCTTGACTACTACACTGGATGAAGAACTGAGTGCTGTATTGAATATATTCAGATAGGGGTTTCATAGAGGATGTCAATAGATCTGTCAATTGTCACCCTAATGTGTAACTGAAACTGGGATCAAGCTGAGAAGTCTTCTGTGTCAGGTGTTTAAAAAGTATTTAGGTTTGACCAAGGAAGGATATTTATTAAACTATAATCCAGTAAGAAACACTGGGTCTTTCTCTTTGAAGCATATGACCCAGATCCTCTGCTGGAGGTCAGTTATGATATTGTCAGGGCTGAGAGTGGCTAATGCTGGAAAGGAACATAAGGTAAGGTTCATCTCTCCTTATTCAATAGGCTGGACTGAGCTGTCTTCTGAAGCATTCAGGACTCAGTTAGGACTCAGACGTACAGTAATAAGGTAGAGTGAAACAAAGTTGTTCCCCAGATAACTTGATTTATCGATACCTGAGGTGGCATAGTTTCAGAAAGACCCCAAAGGTGATGAGCCTAATTCTAGACAAGTAAAAGAGTTAAGGATGAAATAAGGAACCTGGGTTTATGGCCCTTAAAACTGAAAGACTTCTGATCTGAAGGCTGATCCTTACAAATACATAGTTGTATGCCACAAAGCATTGGACCTCAAATACCAGTTTAAAACGCAGACTAAATTGTTGAAATAATAATACTGATTGTTAATATATAAATATTAGAAATAATGCTGCAGGTCTCAACAAACTTTTCAAAACTTCTTTTTTTTTTTTCGCCTGTGGACTCCAAAATAAAGAAATGAATTTGTCTATGGAGGTTCTCAGTCATCCAGGTAATGATTGTTCCAAAGGCAACCTTACATGTTTTTGGGTACTATTAATGAAAAATACCCCACTCATATATTTGGAATACTGTAGACACAAACTGAGTGTCTCTCTCTCACACACAACGGAATCTGCAAATGCTACTGTTCTAACCTCTGAGCTAACATTTATTACCCAATGCTTTGTGCCACGACTTCCCTCCATAATTTGTTTTAGCTTAGAACATATTCTTCACAAAGAGGGTGAATAATTCATTCCTAAGGCTTGGAAGGAATGTTGCATATCTCTGTTTTATGAATCAACCTATTTGCTAATTGTTATCTGACTGAAAAAGAGGAAAAATTGGCAATGTGTGGTAACTTTAGTCAGCATTTCTGAACTGGAAATGATAAACACCTCTGCCTGGTTCTGGCATTTATCAGTCGTGAAATATTATTACCACATAGGCTCACAGCATGGTTACTGTTATCATCAAGGGAAAAAGAGGAAGCTAATCTTAATGGTTTGTAAAGCCGTTACCTGCATTGGTCTGACATTTATCATGATCATCTTACCACATGGGTCCTCCCTTGCAAAGGTATATTATCTGGAATGGACATCACTATGAATTATTATTTTGCAGCTAGGTAGAAAATTGTATGTTGTAGATACCTTTTCTCATTATAAATCACAGTCACACTTCACCATTCCCTAGACAAAGATGCTGAGGCCAGGCATTTTGCTACCCGCTCACTTTTTTTGCAGTTCCATGAAAATATTGGATATTCTTTCATTAGAAAGGATGATACTGTTCTCAGTAGAAGAGTGTTATTTTTTAAAAAAAGTAATTTTTTAAAAAAAGGAAGAACAAATTGACACTATGAAAACAAGCTTTGCTTAACTGAAGAATGTGTGTCTGCTGATTCATGTGGAACCTGAAAAAATAGAGAGAGAGAGAGACATAATCTTGTTCTCCTTGTAAGCAACTTGCTACAGGTAATCCTTGATTTACAACTGTTCATTTAGTGGCCGTTCAGAAGTTCAACGGCACCAAGAATGGTCACTTATGACCATTTTTCACACTTACGACCACTGCAGCATCGCGATAGTCACGTGATCAAAATTCTAATGCTTGGCAACTGACTTATATTTATAACAGTTGCAGTGTCCTGGGGGGGGGGTGTCATATGATCACCTTTTGTAACCTTCTGATAAGCAAAGCCAATGGGGAACCAAATTCAATTCAGTTGTTACTAACTTTAACAATTCGGTGATTCACTTAACGATTGTGGCAAGAAAAGTCGTAAAATCAAAAAGTCACTTCACAAATGTCTTACTTAGCATCAGAAATTTTGGGCTCAATTGTGATTGTAATTTGAGGACTACCTGTAATATTTGCTAACCTCTCTTTACTTTCTCCACGGGTTGAAGATCTGCAATGGAATATTTTAAAGCCACAGCTTACCTTTGAATCCTAATTATTAATGATTACAGACAATAGATTTGTGACTACCATATTAAAGCATGACAAATGCCCTCAATGATCAAAGCTGAGTTTTGGATAAAGATGGATTACTCCCAATGCCTCCTAAAGCCATGTTTATATCAAACTTATAAAAAGGGAAGGAAAGACATTTCAATTGTAACCCATAACAACAGTAAGCCAACTGATGTCCACTAGAACTAACTGTACCAACCCAGAGCACTCAGGATTACAAATCTAGACTGTCAATCTTCTAGCTAACAAGTGTTCTGTCTCCATAAATGACACTTCCAAACATTGGTTTGGAATAAGTACTTTTTTTTTTTTAACCAAACTGGAAATTTACAATTCTTGTATAATATATCCTCTTATTAGAAATAGACCTTTGGATTTAGTCTGACGTAAATTCCTTACCCGGCAAGGTGGTAAGCGTTTGTCTGTTTCCAGTCACAAAACCTGCATTAGTTGTGGCTGAGGAACTTAAGGTTCTTTTACCTTTCTACCAACTCCTGTTTACGAGGAAGATCCCACCAATCCATGTTAAATGTTCATTTCAATCCTTTGAACCTTGGATTTTTGTTCTCTTGTGCCTCGGTGCTATTTTACATTCAGCAAAGCGTGCAATTACAAACGGCATTAGGTCATTTTTTTATCTCTCCCTCCCTGCTCTCTGTTCTTCTCACTTTTCAATATTTGTTGTACCTCATAGTTATTGTTTTACCTGCAAAAAAACAAAAAAAAAAAACCCCAGCGACTGTTGGAGAGACGCTTTTGATTCTTCCTTTCATCTCTCCGTGTCTCTCTCTCATTAGCCTCCCTGATCAAATTAAAAAGAGAATGAGCCAGGTTGCAATTTTTAGTGCTGGAGAACATGTGAGGCTTCTGATACTGGCTACAACCAGGCGTAGTCTTGGGCAGACGTTCGGGAGCTCCCCTACTGTGCTGCTGTGTAAGCTTCCCTGCTGGTCTGTTTGCTATAGTTTTTAATGTCTGTGAAAAAAATCTGAGGCAACTAAATTATGCTCTGCCCTTTTGGATGTAAATAAAACATCCAATTTAGACACTCTCTATTGCCCTGACTCAGTTTCGGTCATTCTATGCCAGCCTGATTTTTCTTTTTTTTTCTTTTTTTAAATCTTTCCTTCCTTCCTCCCTTTTTTTTTTTCCTTTTTACCTTATGGGAAATGTTGCTAAAACAGAAGGCGTATTTGGTTATTCCAGCTGACCTCTGTATGTGGGAATAAGCTTTCTCCCTCTGCCTCGCCTTCTCTCTCTGATAAAATAGACAAAACATATAGACAGATAAGTACAAATATATAAGAGGAGAAATATAGGTCTAATTATATTTTGCTACCTAATCTATTATTAATTCTGGCTAAAGTTTTAAAGTCCTGATTTTAACCATTATTTTACAGACAGTAACATGCCATTACACACAGAGAGACACATATATGCATATTAGCATACATACATGGTGACTTTTTTTTTAATAAAAGTGTGCCTCGATGCCCCTAACTTCAGTTACATTCATTCTTTAATTCATTTGCTTCTTATTCATGCTATCTCCCCATCATCACCCCAAAAGACTGAGGCAGAGGAAAAGGTTGCAACTTGTCATGTTGTAACACATCAATTGTGTCTCATAAAAAGGAGTTTTTGCCATGAATATTCATAACTATTTTTCAGTCCATTAGCAAGAGTTAAGACAATGAGTTTCCAACTCAGTTCCATTTAGCAAACATGTATGCAAAATTAATGGAATAATTCCCCACCCCTACGTCCTCAGAGTACTTAGAAAAGTTAAACTTCACTGACTAAACCTCCAGGTGCTATCATTTGAGAGAAAAAAATAACCAATAATTGTCATTCTTTTACATATTTGATGGGGCTGATTATACAATGTGCAACTCTAAATGGCTTATAGCACATTGTAGCATGGTTCCATCCCATTGGTTGCAGTAGGGTGCAGGCAGATGGATGACAGTGACAAGGAAAGAAGTGCTTTTGCCTAGTCGTGCGTTAAGATGCCATCCAGAAGCTCTGTGCACTGCAGACAGTTCATTAGGATGCCAGCATAATGGTAAACTACCAGTCAGAGTGACACTCCATTTCCTGCTTACTGAGCTCTCCAACCACGGCAGATGTCAACAATCTCACAGGGCTACAGAGCAGACCTAACTTTCCAGTCACTTGGACTCCAATTTTTTTTCCCCCTTAACAGTGCCATACATTATAGGCAATACAGAGCAGCAAGTCACAGCAAAGAGGAAAACGCAGGCCTTAATTATACCCCAATATATATTCGTCTCCTGGATCTCCCTTTCTAAGACTGGGATACCTGGAGTCAACTCTGTTCTTTTGATAGAGACTTTGCTTTTGACATTTCTTGGGGGAGGGAAGGGGGATGAAACAGGAAGATGCTAATGTGCATACCTGGTAATTAGACACCCACATGGGATTGCTAAAAGTGGAAAAGGCTCATTTGGGGGAAGGTTTTCAGGCTTCATGATTGGTCTCTGGGACTTAACTAGGAAATAGATATGCTTGTTTTCCTCTGGCTCCACTCTCCTTCCCTTCCCCTCCAAGTTCAGTACTGTACAGTACGTTGCTCCTGTGCATGGAAAGAGCAGACTTGAACATCGGGATAGTGTGATATTTTCCCTGCAAATGCACAACTCGAGGCTATCACACACCTCCCTAGCAAGCAGCTAAAGCCCAGCAAGATAGACTTCCAAGGATCCAGCTTGCTTCTTTCTTCCCCCTCCCCTACAAAAATATCCATTGTTTCCAATGCCAACACAATATTAAAATACAATAGTTTGTGCCTGCCCGCGAGTGCCTTTTTAAAAATTTTTGTAGCCAGCAATAAAATCTTTCCCAATTAGGAGTGCAGGGGGAAAGGTTTTTTTTGTAGGAATGGTTTTAATGTAGAAATAGGGGACAGATAAAAGCAGTATTGTTACTAGTAATGATATGTTTTGTAAGCACGAAGGGGGTCTGTTCATGAGATGGCATGACAAGCCCATTCAACAACTGAGTGGGTGGGTGGTGGTGGGAAGATGGGGATGTAAGATTTCCTTCGGCTCCCTGGGCAACTTTTAAAAAAGCTGAAAGCTATATTGGATTCAGAAAATGGTTCAATAGGAAGAGGGTTAAAGGAGAAGAAATAAACATTTAGTTTTGTCTGGAAGGCAATGCCTACTTTTGCTTGATATTTCGTATTGTATTATTTACTAAATTGATATTAATTGATACATTGAAACAAAGAATTACACAGGATAGTAGGATTTTATTTTGCACTTCCAATTTAAAAAAACAGGGTTGGTTGGTTTTTTGGAAGTTCTAGTCACCTTTGAAAATGAAAACTGAGGAAGGATTGGACTCCGTGATGTTGGCCTCTGTTTTACAAAAATAGCACATGTAAATTTAATTTGTTCACCACTGTAAACCAGTTAGGTCAGTTCTTTAGAAAGCAATGCATGCATTAAAAAAAAAAAGCTGTATGCATTCCCTTCGGTGGGAAACCAGGGTCAAATATGACTAATAACTAGTCCGCATATTTCTGTGACATAAATTAGAATGAAAAATGTTGTTACTGCTCTAAAGTACATTTTTAAAACAAAAAATAATCTTTTTTTTTTAAAGTAAAACATCCCTGATAATATTCAGAAAAATATGATTTTTTAAATTGTAAAAAGTATAAGATTTTATTCTGTCCTTTTTATTATCATTATTATTATTATTTTTAGTAAAGGAAACTATGTAAACAGCTTTTCCCCAGGGCAGATTTAGACTTGAAGACTGTTTATTATATGATTTGAATAAGACTAGACTTGGCCTTTTGACTTTGAATCACTACCAAATTTCAGGCTGTGAGGAAATTGTTCTACATTTCCTGACAAATTGAGTTAAGCAGACATTAAGTGGGCTTTAAGAAAACAAATGGCCATCTTTATCACAGGTGGACACTGATGGCTTAATGGGGCCTGGGCTGATTGTATCACTTCTAATGGCTTGACGGGAAGCATTAGGGTTTTTGCATAAAGAACTGGCATTGCAAACTCTGCTAACACAGACCTGTCAAGGCTCCGTCTCCCTTTGTGCATCGAAGCAGATGTTTGTATGTATACTATGAACTGGCATTAGAGCGAGCGACAGATGCCTGTACGAATGCCAGGTTTGTGAATTTTTTACAGCAGGAACATGTTCTGAAAAAGTGCAGCCCTGCCCTCGACCATAGGTAATTCCCCACGGGACTTGGCTGAATCCCTGCAAATGGTTTCAACATTTGGTTTTCCTAGCAACTGGGGGAATAGGCTTGTCCAAATCAAGAGAGCGAGCAAGGGAGAAAGGAAGACATGCAAACAGATTCTTACGGATCTGTAGCATCAGAGCCGCAGTGAAGTTTTTTTCTTCCTCCTTGGCACCCTGCATTTTCTAGGGCACAATGTAACACAATCCAATCCTTCTAAGAAAGGAACAGAAAAGGGTATTATAGCTATATAATTAAAGCTTGCATTAATATATGGCTGCGAAAATGTTCTTCCTTGGCTGCCCTGCCCTTTCTCCTTCACAAACAAGAAAAAAATAGATTTGCATGTATCTTTCTCAAAAAATAATAATAATATTTTTTTAAAAAAAGAAAACTGCATTTCATTGCTCTCTATATCCAGGGCGTACACTATAGTTGTCTGTCAATGATACGCACAGGTAGCTTTCAGTCCATTAAACAAACACTGCCCCCCCCTCACTTTTATTTGACATTTTATTTGGCTGTGACAAATGAGCAGCAGTTGGATTATAACATAATTTGTCTTGTCTTTATTACCAGCACAAAGGACACCATTCATTAATTATTCTGCCGTTGCAGCTTAACACTAACTGGAAAGGTCCCTCTTCGGACAGATGGCGAGGACGATGTTATTTATATCAATCAGCCAAAATCCTCAACAAGGATTACTGTTCCTGAGACTACAATGATTTATTTCTTTTTACCTCACCCTCCCTCGACCCTTTCTGCTTTCAGAGATTTTTCTATAAAAAAAAAAAAAAGTGAATTTGATGGGAAACTTAAAGCAATGCTATATTTAACCTGTTAGCTGGCAAAACAACAATGTGGGCTGCATCTACCTACCCACGTTTATTTACTAGATTTTTGAACCGATTTGAGAAAAGTGAAAAAAAAAAGATGTTGATTTGAGAGACTGGAGAGGGAGGGAGAAAAAGAGATTAAGCGGGGGTCTTGGAGCACTGAGTTCAGCAAAAGTTTGCTTTTTTAAAAAAAAAAAACACTTTTTGGTAACGTCATACTGCTGCTGCTCCCAGAGACCACCGGGATCAGGAAATGGTGCCAGCTGTCAGGCTCCTTGTCTCTGATAAAATGAGATGACCATCCTTTGACAAAGAGACCGGTAGGGTTGGCCTTCTGAAAGATGAGCTACTATGTTTAACTTAACTCAAGGTCAGGTCATACCAAAGACAGATGCTTCTTGATTCCTACTGTTATTGAGTATCATGTGTAGGATAGGGATGGATTTTGCCTTCTTTTTGCTTAGGTTCTTAATGACCTCATCCCATATTTCTACAAATGAATTCAGGTATTCTTTATAATCTTCTGAAATCACTTAACCATTGTCCATTTTCTGGATGATCTCTTTAAAGCAGAGATCATTAAATATATGTGTGAATGTGTTTCTTTCATCCACTTCAGGTTTCTACAAACATAAGGAACCTGACACAATGGAAAGGCTTACAACCTAGAAACATTTATTGTCTGCACAAATTATTGGTGTAACCTTGCTCTCCCGATTAGTTTGCAAACAGTAAAAGTTCCATCAAGACAAATATCAGCAACATGCAAATATCCTTGCAGGTTGTGATTAAGATTTTAAATGTATCCTTTTGCTTTTAGTTAATGAAAAACAAAGTCTTGGAGGATCTAAGTTGTAATTTATTAAACATGAAAGGCTCCTTGATGAAATATAGAAATGAGATATATTTTGCATTTCAAAGATTTAAGCTGACAACTTACTTGCATGCAAATAAGAGCAAGATTTGTAAAAATATTTGAAAAGAAATTATTCCTGAATGTACTTATTACAATAATGTGGCATGTAGATAAGAGAAACACACAGCATTAAAAGACATTCATTTCTCCAAAGTCTTAAAATTAGCTTCTTTCTGCCATTGTGTATTAATGTTCTTCTTCAGGAATGCAACATATTAAAGAACTGAACAGAATTAGTAATAAATTTGTTAATTACAAATTTAAGCAACACAACTGTGTTGTTTTCCCCATGTATTTTTAAAAGCAGAATTGCTAATGCATTTTAATCATTTATGTACAAACATTTGAGGATAAAATATTCTGAAGTTTATCAATTTCAAGAGCTGTTTATTTGCTAGCAAAATAGGGCATGTTATACAACATATATCTTAGCATTTTTGCTCATCAAATCCCCATTTGCAGAATGCAAATTTCCCTGGTCTAAGTGCTCTTGCACCTCAATTTAAATGAATAATAGGATAGACTCTATTAAAATCGGTTTAAGGTTGCCATGGGTGACATATCAGTAGGGTTAAAATGAGAGAAAAAGGTCAAAGAAACAGACCTTACTTAAAAAAAAGAAGAAGAAGAAGAAGAGAAGAAGCATATGTAAGCCTCTATACAGACATTACAAATGCTACCGCCATATTGAAATTATGAACAAATATACACTTTGCATTTTACAAACATTACATTATAAACCAGATGAATAGGGAAATTATAAAACCCCCAGCACCTCTGGGAATGTATTTAGTTGCACTAAAATTAAAGAAGTAAGTCCTACTGTGATAACACTGTAGTCTGGCAGGTTGTGGATTTGTAAAAATCACAGAGACCTCAGCAAGTGATTGGATAAATCCTCCATTTCAAGGAAACAGCAAGGTATTATAATCATATTAAACAAGCAGCTATAAGTGATACCCAAACACTCCATTTTTGAAGAATTTCGAGTCTGCCGCTAACTTGATTCAGGGGATTATGCATGCAGTTATTTGATAAGTACCCCCCCCCCAAAAAAAAACACCACCACAACTTAATGCTTATCAGGACTCTTTCTTGTTCTAGCACTGTGTGTTCAGGTAGGCTTGTCTGTTCCAGAGCCTGATCCTGTTTAATGTGGAACCAATAACACCACTTGACCATGTTCCAGAGTTGTGATGAGAACTTTAAAAGTTACAACGTCCTTGCTATTAATGCCCTGCACGGATGATATCCCTTTCTGATTCCCATATGGATTTCCCAGAATCAGAGTTTCGTTAATTTCCTTTCTTCGTCTACAACAAAAAGCAAGATTTTTTTTTTAAAAAAAAGTTTCCTTATTTGCTAAGGTTATGCCGCTGGTTTAATTTTCATGGGAGCATCGGAGTATTTTGAAGTGAGTAGCATTTACAAAGTCATTAGTTTTATGCAAACTAGGAAGGAAGATGAAAGGAAAAAAAATATCAATTATTTATAGATTGTTAAAATGTATCTTAGTGCAGTGCTACTATATAGAAATGACAATTAGCCAAATTTACCTTCTTTAATTAATAATGCATATATCATGCTCTTTGGGCAGCTAATCACCACTTCTATAAATTTTTTTTGACACTGTTGAAGATGCCAAGCACATGGATGAAGTGGAAATAGAACGCACTGGTGTGAGTGGTCCAACTTTCAAGCTCTTTTGTTTGCCGAGATATGCTAGTTAGCAAGGTGCCTACATCTTAGAGCGTTTAAGCTATTCCCATTTACTTACATACTCTCTCTGGATAAAATATGAATTTAGCAGTTTGCTTCTTGCATATCCAAACACAAGGAATCAGATTATAGTCCATTCTAAATGCACCTCATTTTAGTAAGACAGGACAAAAGACCAGGCCAGGCGTAAGTTCACTGCGAACTAATTTTCTGAATTAATTCAAGGGCGAGGAATTATCTTTTGTTTTGCTGCCATTGGCTTGGATCAAACAATGGCCTAATGAGGGCAACCATTGCTGTATCTTTTTTTATTTCTAGACTTTTTTTTCCCCCCTCTAAATCAGGGGTGTCAAACTCACAGCCCGGGGACCGAATGCGTCACGTGCTGGCCCTGCCCCCACCCGGTTTAGCGAAGGGAGAAAAAAATCCCGATACATCATGCGCCTCCACCATGACGTGAGTTTGACACCCCTGCTCCAAATGCAGCCCCCTCACTTCCCGTATTATGTCAAATGCCATTCTGGAAGAATTCTTCTTTCTTTCTTTTTCTTTTTACAGAGAATAATGTTACTAGAGATTTCGAGGTTCTTTTATAAACCTGCACTCTATAAACAAAATTCTTCTCATGCTTAAATTTCAAGACATGGCTATTTTGGGTGATGAGAAAAGACAATGTGGTATTGGGGTGACTTGAGAAACTTGGAAACCAGGGACAATAAGTCCAGATGCTTAGAAAAGCGAGCATGGATGGAAAAAGGACTTTAGTATCTTTTCATGAGGGCGATTCATGTTTCTACTTGGAAACCTTTGTTCACGATCAAGAACTAAATGTACCTGATGCCTGCCTGTAAAAACCATGCATTTATTTTCCCATATTCTAAAAAGCAGCCAATGAAGAAGTATGGGATCTGGGAAAATATATTCCAGTCCATTTCAAAGTTGCATACCGATTCTTCATATGATTCCCAACTGGTTATAAAATGTTGAGGTAAATTTAAATGTGCAACCACAACTACTCTGCATCTATTTCTTGAAAAAGACTCCCCAAATTTTTCCTAACCAAAGCTTTCTTTCAAACAATTTTGTTTATACTGTTCTAATTAGCTTCTGCAGAATTCTTAGCCTTGAGTGTGGCTGATTTTTTATGTTTTAATTATTTTTCATTTTAATTATCTTGATTTTCTTCCATATATAAATTAATGAAGTTGTCTTTGTCAGAGATCTATAACTAATCTATAACTATAACTATAACTTTGATCCTGTCCCGATTAATCTAATCGAATAGAGATTTAAGAATAAGTGGATCTAATCAGAGTTGAAAACCCAAAGGTACTCTTTTATATACCAAGTTTTATTTCAATAGGCGCTCCTACAAGTAAGGCCTTTATGTGTGTGTAATTCAAGAAAATATAAGCGCTTAAAATGTGAGAAAAGAGAGTTTGAGCGGAGGTCTGGGAAAGGACAAATGTATAGAGGTCCAGATTGTGCAAAAGGTGAAAGAGCCGAGAAATGACAATCGTATTTTTCTTAATGTCAGAATAATCATGTCTTGCCAACTATATTTCAGACAGTGCATGTTATTAGATGCAGGGGTTTTTTTTTGCTGCTTTCTCCTTAGCACAAATTTACAATGGGAACATAGCTGCGATAAGACAAATGAGCTCAGATACTTTTAGCTCTACTCGGGCAATCGGTAAGTGGTTAATCTTAATATCGTGAGCCGGGGGATGAATAGCTGTAGTTCTGATGTTGACACTGGTGCTCCTAGAGATAGCTTTGAACCCTCCTCCCAGGATCCTGATAGCATACAGCTTCAGATAAATTGGAGCCTCTGCAGATACAGCTATATATACAGTATATAAAGTTAAGAAACCTTCCTACAGAAGTTCATGCTTTTCGTAAAGAGACCAGCAGAAATAACACTGCAAACAATTGCCTGGAAATTCAACACTAAAGAGGCATCTGAACAATGCTTGGGAGCTAGATTATTATAATCAACATTAAAAGTAGAACAAACAGCAGAAAATAATTTCCTTCTGTAATATGTGCCCAGTTTAATGTAGCATTGCTTAGGCACAATATCTTAGCATATATTCCTTACACATGTGTGCAACATTGTTGTCATTTACATCACTATTTTCCTAACCTAATCATTACTCTAACATTGCCATTACGTCCTGTAGCATGTGGCATGAGCTTACATGGGAATTTCATTGAGTCAGAAAATGCAAGCTCCTAGTTCTCATGAATGGCTTGTTTCAAGAGATGCTCCAGCAATCAGATGGCAAAAGTTCTGAGTTCCACATTGTGACTGGGTTAGTTGGAACTAACATTAAAAAAACAAACAAACCGCCTGAGTATTTTAGTGATATTTTGTTCAAAAGATCTGTAAAATATCCCTAGATATTCAGAGACTGGGATCAGAATTGATCCCATTCATAAATATCACCTCCTATTGCAAAGATAATTTAGATGGCTTCTTCCGCATTTTTTGAAGCGTGGGGAGAATTTTTTCCTCTGGAGGATAACAATGCTTTCTTCATCCTTTTTAAAAATCTACCTGCTATATTGTGGCACATCTTAATATAAAAAGCAGTCTGTATCAGATAGTTCACTTTATATATGGGTCTGTAAGAAAGTTTTACGATAAAGCACGAGTCTTCCTTTAAAATCATATTTTAAAACTGTGGAAAGAGAGTATTCTACCCTGTTTTTGTTTGTTATAAGCCGAGTATTTGCAATAATTTATGGACAGCTTTGAATTTATAAACACGAAGTCACTGCCAAATATTTTAACTATTCCTTCATGGCAAATTGTCTTTAAATACTGGCAGGATTTTTTTTTTCCTGTTTTAACATTTACTTGTGGACCAGAAACACTTGCAGTCTATTGCCCCTGGCCTTCTGTGAGAATGTTAGTTAGCAATGCTCATAAAAACTCAATTCATCAATGTGAACATAATTTGCTATGAACAGAAAGCTCACAAAAGGGTGAATTTGTCAGATAGACAGGTGGCCTGAGATCTCTCCCTGATACTGAATGATATGAATAATAGATTCTGGTAAATGTATGCCAAAACTTGAGCTGTAAACACAGCTGCCTCCATTCCCTTCCAGAATAACAGCTCTGAAAGCAAAAAGCTTAGGAGCCATAGTTCCACCTGAGGACTTAGCTTGTGCACACCCGTGCAAGCAAGCACACACACACACACACACACACACAGTCTCTGACTTATTCTCTCTCTCACACAACAGAACATAAATCTTATAAAATGAACCCAGCCAGTCATTTCTCTTTTTGGATGGGTGGGGGAGGGGAGGAGGAGAGAGAAGCCTTCATTTCTCATTCCAGTTACGAACAATAAAGAAAGGAGAAATAAAGAGAGAAGAATCAAAAGAAACAATTGTTATATATATATATATATATACACACACACACACACAAAATCAATCACTCAGAATTCTGACTTCACAGAATGCAGCAAGTATATTAGTGAACACTGCCTAATTCCTGCCAACCAGATTTCCCCCCCTCACACACACCTTTTTCTAGAAAAACCTGATAAAAACGGAATGAGAAATGCTGGTTTCCTATAACATCTATACTACAGGCTGAAGTTCTTGGGTTTATTCAGTGACTCACATTGGCGGGAAGATCCAAGCAGAAGAGAAATGGATAGCAGGCAAACACATCTATTCAATCTTGTCAGGGAGAAATGGGGTCACTTTGCTAAAAGCACAGATATTCAGTGAAAATGTCTGGCATCAAGTCTCACTTCCCTGTAATGCAGTTTTCAAAACAAAGCCAAGCCAAAACTTCACCCAAACCAGCCACGATGGTCTCCTAATATAAAAGCACCCACTTCTTTTCATTAGCTAGGTATGGCAAGAAAGCTGGGGTTTTGGTTTTTTTCCTAACCTGCCCTATCGCACCACCATTTACTTTTTAGTCAAGTCTGTTAGACTTTAACTGAATTAGAATTAGTAATGTAGCAGCAGTCTTGTCACTTACACTAAGTATGCAGACTCAGATGCCTGGAAAGGCACATGCTGTAGTACTGTAGCTAAAATCATAGCTTATCTTGTTTTGTCCAGGAATGCTTATGTCAAAATAGAGCCAAATGTGGACTATAGCATGCAGCCTATGTGTCTGGAAAACAAAGACGTTTTGCAGAAGAGATCCAGGTAAAGCTTTCTCTTTTATACCACTTATTGAATATGAAAGTACTGGGTGCTTTTTGAATGGAAAGGAAATTTGAGGAGGTAGCTGCAAGTCATAAAAAACAACACACACACACACCTGACTTACACCCATCTTTATCCTGCTTAATTACCAGAATTCATTTTTGCGTAACTTGGAATGGCAGAGCATTTATTTATGTCGGTTCCACTGAGCCACAGAATTTTGAAGGTGTACTGTGTGGCTGGAGAATAATTCATTATATTTCCCACTTTATGTTACAGATTTGCAGTCCTGGAGATGAAAGGGTCAGGAAAGTTTTCAGCAGGAACCTGAATAAGAATTGTTCCATTCAAGTCCCTCTTTCATTTTTGAAAAGGGCTATTAGCTAGTGTGGTTGTGAGATGTCTTCTTAAGAATTATAATATTGTGCCCTCAATAATTTGACTGCTGCTATCATTGTTAAGAACGTTAATTCCTAGCAGAAGGTGGGAAAGAAATCCAGCTGCATTAAAAACAGAGACAAACAGATAGCTATTGGGATAAATACCACAAACAACATTGATGATCATTTATTAGTAATGGATTAGACTATGACAGGTATATAAGCATTCTTATGTTTGTTTGTTTTTAAAATAGCTATTAGGATCTGCATGCCCTCAAAGAGAAAATGCATATAATATTTGGGGGGGGGGTGTGAGCAGGAAGAACAACGATTGCAATTCATCTTAAAGCATTTTGAGTTATTGTGTCTTTCTAATCTAGCTATCTTTCAGGTACGCAGACGTTAGCATTTAATATACATTTGGCCCAAATAAATAAAAATAAAGCATTATTCCACCCACATATCTTTCCAGTGAGTTTCCTTTTGCCAACCATATGCAACTACACTCTCTGATTCTTTTTCCTCTAGATATAAATGACTACAGATTTGCATGAGCCATGGCTCATGCAAGCATGTTCTAATATTTGTCATTTAAGTGAAATGTTCTTTATAATGAATGTGGATTGTGGAATCTTTTCACACCGCTCAGAAGCAGCGCTTCTTTAAAGTTCTCAAAATATATCTCAGACATGAGACAAAGATGTTTCGTATTGAATAGCATCACCGGGTCTAAGTTGCTTTATTTTCTGCTGCAGCAGGCGATGCTAAATCTAGGGTAAAAATAATTACAGAGACAATGTATATCTGCAAAAAAATCAGGACAGCCACAGGATGGCAGTAAAGAGATGCTATTTTCCTGGCATTTAGTGGCTATTTGGATTGTTGCATTCCTCATAGGGTAGGCCTAGGATTCATCCTCCTGCCTGTCTAACCATGGGATAAAGATGACCTGCCAATCATTTCAAATGACATGTTATGACATCATTTTAAGATGTTGTCTTCAGCTCACCCCCAGCCCATATCAGATGCATCTTGAATTCATCTTTACCTACAGTATTTCACTTTAAAAGAAGTATTTCCACTTTTTACTGACTCGCGAATGGAGTTTCATCATGTAAATCAGGGATGTAAAACTCATGTCGTCACGGCGGTATCACGTGACATATCGGGACTTTCCCCCCCCTTTGCTAAACCGGGTGTGGGCGTGGCCAGCGGGTGACGCATCTGGCCTGTCAGCTGGGAGTTTGACAGCCCTGATGTAAATGATTTCTCATTGATGAAGTTCCTATTGGCCACTTTAGGCTTCTGGGGACATAATCCCTCCCCTCTGGTCTCTAGCCATTCTTCTCCAGAGCCATTCTGCTTTTGATAACGTAAGGCTGTGGTTTGTCCAAGCTGGGCTCTTGCCTTGTACCTCCCAGGAGACCTGATGGGTAACTGTAGAGGGCAGAGAGAATGGCCTTGAGGGACAGGAAAAAGAGCTGCTACCAAGACAACAATCTGATCAAAGGAGCCTGAGTCCAGCACAACAATGTCACATGAGTAGACATCTCCCCCACCCTAGTTCACATGAAGATGAAAGGAAGGAGAAACACACTCATACTTGCAAGAATCTACTAGAGCTGACCTATATAGCAATGGTTTCCTACTCTGATCTACTCTAAAGGGCTGTCAGTAATTCCCCAGAGTATTATTTTTCACCCTGCCTACGGGAGTGGGGATAAGGTTCCAGGTCTCCAATTCCATGAAGCTGAGCCCTGATGGATGAAGAGACATCTCCTCCATTTCTCCTGCCATCCTGGCGATCGGATGGAAGAGAAGCAAGGAGGATGGAGCTGATTATTTACTTCCCTGATCTGATCCATGGAGCCGAACTATGCAATGAGACACCTGGCAGACAAGGCCTTTGTTGCCAGGGCTTGTTAGCCAGAGCAAAAAAGTAATGACAGGTGCTCTCTCTCTCTCTCTCTCTCTCTCTCTCTCTCTCTCTCTCTCTCTCTCTCTCTCTCTCTGTGTGTGTGTGTGTGTGTGAGTGAGTGTTGTGTTGTGGAGAATATAGAGAAGTGGGATAGATCCAGCTTCAGCACACAGCCCATCCAACCCTCCAGGTCAGATTTGACAGATGGATAACCCATAGATATAGCCACCTATCAAAACTTGCCTCCTTCTGCAGCTCCACCCCCACCGCATGTTAGGAGAGGGATTGGTGGATGATTTTCCTGCTGGCAGGAACTCCACCAGTTGTTTTCATTAACTCGTCCTGCATTAAATTTTTAAAGATGGCAGTAGCTGCTGGCTTTGGCAAGATAGGTCTTGGCAGTCGGAGCAGAACAATTTTTTGCTGGCAGATTTTTCTGCTGCCTCAAGGACTGGAGGCAAACATTTTAACAGAATTGAGAAGAAGAGCCCTTGGTATACGCATCAAGCACTATGACCTTTGAGGTAAACCACAACACATATATTAAGCCTTTTTAAAAAAAATACTGCTTTAACTCCATTCACACACCAACTCTGACAAATGGGGAAAAGACCTAAGTTATTTCCTCCTCTCCAGTTATACGTTCTGTTGAATTATATTTATAACTGAAGATAAGAGCTAGATGTGCAAAAGACAAAAAAAAAATATCGTATTCATTTCTACGGGCCCTTGCTTTTACTCAATGCTGCTTCACCACGGTGGTATTTTTCTTTTTTTTAATGTTGCTTCTCAATTCACGTCCTTTTTAAACCACGTATGTGCATTTACACAGAGAGGGAGAACTCACTCCAGCCGATGTAGTAGCTCTAATAAAGGAGCCATAAACCATTGCAGAGAGATAATAGTCATGACTAGTAAAAAAAAAAATGTTTTAGTACATTCTGTCAATGGACAGTTAAAAAATGCGGGCAACCTGGAGCTATTTTCAAATGCCTTTTTCCAGGTACTTCCAGGCCATTTTCAGATGCTGTTGACATAGAGAGTTTGTTACCGATGTACTACTCCAGGTACTCCTCTTACCTTATAAGGCAAAATGCTACAGGAGGGGATGGCAAGAAAGTTCATGGCTACTAGGCATGAGAAACTGGATGCTTCTTGGAAAAAACATCTGATCTCCTATCGCTTTGGGAGCTGTCTAATGAAGGGCCCATCTCAAATAAAAAAAGCAACAAGTTATGGAGGGGTTTTGGAGACAGCAGCAGGATCATTCCTGGTACTTGATGAATGTTTCTAGATCACGCATATATGTACAAATCTACAGGAAGCCCAAGATCATCCTAAGCTATTTTATTACACTATGTGTTTTATTGCCTGAAAACAAGTCAAGGTGCAAACATCTCATATCAGCCAAACCATTTTGATTGCTAAGACATAAAACCACACAAGTACCCTTTATTATAGTGATTAATAATACAATAATTATTTAAAGAAAAAAAAAAGTAATAATGTACCACTCTAACATGATACTGGAATGCTGTTTAAGGCGGCTCTTCCATTTTGTCTATTGCTTGGGACTGGCCCATATTAGCTTGCTACATCTAGAGGAGCCATCAGTCTACCTCATTTTGATGGAAAGGATAATACCTCCCTCATCCCTAAATCACAGGCTCTGGTTTCCAGATGATTTTTTTTAAATTATTATTATTATTTACTCCATGCACCAAATATAAGGGTGTCAATTTCGTTATCAAGTCTAAATGGAAAATTAGAATTAAAGTGGATTCTGGAATTGAGTGATTGGATTGAGGAAGCTGAGTGGTATGGATTGAGGAAACTGAGTGATGCGTAATGTAGTGGATTAAAGTGGATTGAGGAAGCTGAGTGATGGGTAACTTAGGTCTTGCCAAAGGAAGTACATTTTCATCCACCAAATAGTTATTTATTATTTATTCTATTTATATCCTGCCTTTATTATTTTTACAAATAACTCAAGGCAGCAAATTTATCCAGCACACTTTCCTCCTCCTATTTTCTTCATAACAACAACCCTGTGAGTTGAGTCAGGCTGAGAGAGAGAGAGTGACTGGTCCAAGGGTACCCAGCTGACTTTCATGGCTAAGGCAGGACTAGAACTCACACTCTCCCACTTTCTAGCCTGGTGTCTTAACTACTAGACCAAACTGTCTCTCTTAACTTTGAGAATTCCCTACTAGAAGATGTTGAGATGTTCAGCAACGTGATTGGCTCTAAAAAGGGATTAAACTTAGCATTGCAGGCCTGTTGGGTAATGTTATATTTAATATGAGGTATAATAATGTGCTTCTGTATTTTAATAGCTGGGGGGAATAAAGAGTAGGAAGGTATTACTGCATTCTAGCCCCACTTACGGGTTTCCATAACAGGTTTATGGAATAATGGCTCTTTCTATGTCAGAGTTAGAATTTAAAACTATATCAGGAAACATCACTCTGTGCAGTTATTTTACATAATGCACCCTGCCATTTTGGATAGCTCCTGTGAGCTTTGAAGGGTGGCACAGTTCTGTTCTTCCTCTACTGTATAATTGGATACAGAGGTCCTTACTCTGCTGGTTTCAGAGAGTGAGGGAGGTAAAGGGAAAGTAGGTGCAGTTAAAGCTTGTATTGGACAAACTTCAGTCACTCCGAGTTAAAGCCTCCTGAGGCTTTTATTCTCAATCTGCTTTCCTTTGCTGCCTGGAGGAGAGCTTTGTGAGCCTCCAGAGTGCGTTATCAGCTGAAGATAGAGCAACAGAAAAGATCCCCTTCATTTTTTTTCCCCTGTACCTTTGTGATACGAAGGCATAATCATATATTTATAATTGTGTAAATCAACTTAAAAAAAAAAAAAGAAGAAGACATGGTTGCATGTGTAAAAAAAAGTTACTTTGCTGAGATGTTTTCCCAGTGGACAATGGTAACAGTGGAGGCGACGGAGTGCAGATGACACAGGCCTAGCTCCATGGTGCTATTTTCCTTGGCTGCGTCAAGATTCAGACTCTCTAGATCAAATCAGGATTGTAGTACCAAATAAGCTTACCTATTTGAGTGGAGAAGAGGGAGCACACTGAATGCCACCGTCCATTAGGCAGAGCAGAGGAGAGGAGAGGGACAGATGAGGGGGGTGGAAAAGATGTACACAATGATCTTGTGTGACACTGATGACCCCTTTGCATTTGGTTAGAGACTTAGAGGGGAAGCTTTTCCTTGTTGAGCAGCAATATGACCCTTATTCTACATTTTGTGTGGGCTGCTTCTCATATTTGCAGAAATGTTCACACCCAGGCAACTTTCTGCCTTTACTACAGGCCTCCCCATCAGATGGGGTTCTCAGTGGCAAAAGACATAGCCTTATGCAATTTAACAAAGGCTAAACTGACCATAAACCCTAATTGGAACAGCAGTGAAGTAAGAACTCACCTTTGCCAGTGAGCTGATTACAAATGATTGCAGTCTCCCGTGGTCATGAGAACACATATTTTGGGGACATTCTGCAATCCAAAACACTCTTTGGATAAGCTGGATTCGACATTATGACATGATCTGTTTAACAACTGCAATGACTCACTTAAAATGACCATCATAGAAGTGTTTTTTAAATTGAGTCAGGTCATGTGGTTACTCAACGTATAACTACACCAACCTATCACCAAAATTCTGGGCTCAATTGTAATTGTAAATCAAGGATTATCGATATCTAAAGGACAGCACTTTACCATGTAAATAAGTAACTTTTATTTGCTGTTAGAAGAATTAACCTTGATGCAAACTTTGTCTAGTAAAATCCTGTCAGCAACCTGATTAGCTCAACATTTTCAGTTTTTGGTGTTGTTTTTTTCCTTATGAGGCAATCAAGCAAATTATGGGTGAATTTTTGAAATAGTCCTGGATACTCAAAATATTTCAGCTGATCAGATCACAAGACTAAGATGATATGCCTTTCATACACTGAAAGCCATTACAGAATCTACTATAATCTAAACTTTGTTCTCAGTACTATTTGTAGAAAAACTGCAAATAATGAACACTCTCCTAAGAATCATCACCTGCTTGCAGATAAATCATGATACATAAAAGGCTAAGCTGATCGGATAAATTATTCACATTGAATAATTTGCTCATCTCTAGTTTTCAGCCGGCCCAGATAATTCACAAGCAGTAAAAAGCCATAAATTGTCCTTGGTGGATAATCTGGCCAGCTCGATCAGAAAGTTTTCGCCATAAACTAGGAAAGAGGCATTTATGCACTACCTCATTCCCCAACTCAGGAGAACATGCTTTATATCTGCGGGATAGCAAAAACATTTCCCCCCTTCCTCCAGATGTCTCTTTTTCCTTCCAGAAGTTGCAGTGCATTGGACAAGCAATAACAGATGATGAACACATGCATAACTACAAATGGGCAAGCTGATTGTTTTCAGAATTGGTATAAACATTTGCTCTTGGATTGAGATTTAGCCCATAGCAAATCTTTACATTTGTGTTATAAACCTCTGACAAAAAGAGTTTATAGTGGAAATGCTGATGGTGAGAAAACACGGTTACGGTCAGGAAAGCAAATGGAGGAAAGCGTCTTTTCTTTTTCTTTTTTTAACTTCCATATGTACAACCAACCCATCAGCGGTTTTCATACCTAATTTGGTTAAATTTTCAAATTTGCAGATGTCACCTAGGAGTTGCACAGGGGTTTGGGTTTTTTGTTTTTATTTTTTGGCAGAAACAGGCCTCCACACCCATCCACATTCTGTTCCACACTGTATATTCACTTAGAGAAAAGAAAAGAGATACGATAAACATCTCTTGGGTAACCGGGTTTATAAGCAAAACAGTTAAAGAAGCCTTTTTTTCCCTCTCCTAACAGCAAAGAAACATGAGTGGAATATGTGTGTTGGGAAGTCAATTGAGGAATCAAACATCATACAGGTGGTCCTCGGCATACAGTCACAATTGAATTCAAATTTTCTATGGCTAAGTGAGACCGGTGTTAAGGGAATGTGGCCCCATTATATGAACTTTCTTGCAACAGTTGTTAAGTGAGTCACTGAAGTTGTTAAGTTAGCAACGGGGATGTTAAGTGAATCTGGCTTCCCCATTGACTTTGCTTGTCACTCACAAAAGGTGATCACATGCTGAAACCATCGTAAATATAAACCAGTTGACAAGTGTCTGAATTTTGATCACGTGACCAAGGGGATGCTGCAACGATCGTAAGTGTGAAAAATGATCATAAGTCACTTTTTTTCGGTGCCATTGTAACTTTGAGCAGTCACTAAATGAAAGGTTAACTGCCTGTAGTGAACTGTGATCAAAATCTATGGACCTATGAAGGCACTCTAGGAACAATAAAGTATTTAATCAACTGACTTGTGATGGTAAAACTTTCTACTACTGCTGTCCTACCTCTGTTACTTATGTTCTAATAGTCTGGATATTTGCAACCCAGAAATCTTAGCTCTACCATTATTCATACCAATGTCTCCATCTGTATGTATCTGAAAATAAGTTTACTAGTACGAATATAGGTAGAAACAACTAACATTTTTTGTTGCATCGTCCAAGAGTGGGAAGATTTCTTGACATTGGTGGTTTATTCTGCAACCAGGAAACATTCTCTTTTGGGCTTTGCAGTAACAAAACATTTGTGAAAAAAACAATACAGGGAAAGCAAATAGCTACAAGGAAAACTTGAAAAGATGTCAAATATAAATGTTGGAAACTACGGCCAATGAGAGTTCTGGAATTAGAGGAGCCTGAAGATTTCCTCATGCAGAGGGGAAATGGAAGAAGCCACAATTTAACCCAAAGCAACAAGTATTAGCTAGGAGGATTAATGATATAAAGTACAGAAATGGGGAAATTTAGATTGAGGATCAAGGAAAAATCATGACACTGAGAGTAATTAGAACGAAGGGGAGCCCACTAGACCTAGTGACATTCCACGTACACCCTCAACAGTACAAAGAACCAAGCCTGTGTAAAAAGATCACACTGACTTGTAGCACAATTAACACAATTATATCATTGCAATAATACACACCAGTTGAATTTGACTCCACTTGAACAGCTGAGAGTTATACTGAAAACAAATCAATCGAACCTAGCTAATTAGAATATAACAAGTAGTTTGAAATTATGCAAAGCTTAAAGTCTTTTAACTCATTCATAATTCTGCCTCTAAATTAGTAAGTGAATGTCAGTAACTTCATATGCCTGCTGCAATAAATACAGAGAACAGGATATGTTTTGTCAATAGGCACCCTTAATGCAAACTGGATATGCAAGTAGGAAATAATAAGGTTGTTTAATGGCTAATTAATTAATTCAGGCTTCAAGATAAAATCAGGACCCTGCATGCTAATCAGGTGATTGATTAATTGCTACAATCTTAATAATTAAAGGTTATAAATAGAAATGCATGTAATGATATTCTACGCTTTTATTCCCCATTGCTTATCTGTTTTCCATATATTGACTGATGGACACAATATAGTCTTTTGTCATAACTAATCCTGAAGTTTTCTCTCAAGAGAGTAGGCTGATGAGTTATTATTTACTCCATCAAAAATATTAAGATACAATTCTGGCAGAATTAAGCACTTTTCAGGATTATTGATTCCAATGGGCAAGTTAATTATGTGTTTGAATTTCTCATATTAAATCCATTAAAATTAAAAGGGTTCTTTGGTTGGTACTTCAGCATTTCATTGGCAAGTAATATAATAAAATTATTTTTAAAAACCCATCAATACATCTAAAATGACAAGTCTCCTTCGTGTCACACTCCAGCCTGGTGACTCTATAAACAGATACTGTACATGTTAGATTCTTGGAAATGCTATAGAAATAATCTGCCGTTTCCTTCCAGAACATATTTTTTAAAAAATAATAAAAAACATTTTTTCAGTCTAGTCTATAAGCTAGGGTTAAGGTTTATTTATTTATTTATTTATTTATTTTTTACATTTATATACCGCCCCATTCCGAAGACTCGGGGCGGTTTACAGCT
>JANHFL010001692.1:113859-129272 GCA_032468155.1 Oxyrhabdium leporinum | reverse complement strand
GGGAATGTCCTTGGTTCTCAGGGGAAACTATTTTGTTTTGGCTACAAAACCCCAGCTATCTCTCTTCCCCCCTCCCTATTCCTCAGCACCATTGTGGCAACACTGAAGCCTCCCAGATGGCCTTGGTCAGGCCAGCTTCAGAGTTGACATTTGGCTGATGGGATCTGCAGGATGCCCAATCTGTTGGATCGAATTGTCTTCCTACCAGCCCACCAGCAACTTCCCAACATCTGTCTAATAGCTGAACCTTCCCAGGAATTTCTGTAATTCCCCCATCCCACAATATTTTGCTCCTGATTTTCCTTCCAGATCACCTTCCATCTTCAATTTCAAGTCTTTCAATGCTTTTAAAATGTATGCTTTATTCAATTTTGCATGGATTTACCAAAAATATGTGATATTTTAATATATATATATATATAAGTGTGTGTTTCTGTGTGTAGATATAGATGTATGCCTACAGCATGCTTAACCAAATCATTACAACTAGTTGGTGTATCCATGCAGCATGCTAAGCTCGGATAGCATGAACTTTGAGAGGTTACAGAAACCCACACATAAGCACACTTCTTTCAATGACTCATTTCAGTTTGTGCTCATTTTATGATCCCTTAAGCAGGGAATCAAATCCTCCTCCTACCATTATTTATCTGGGTTTAGAAATACAATATAGATGATATCAAGAATCCATATCATGGATTCTTCTAAAGCTGGGGGGAAAAAAAACTCTGGAGATCTTCCAAATGCACAATCTCCATAGGATCCTTGGCATTACAGTGGTAGGCTGCATAGGAAATGAAACCATATGTCAGCAACCCTGCCACTAATCAGCAATAAGAGTTGAGAGATTCAAAAATGGGTGGCTGAGATGTCTTGAATCACAACAATGGACAAAACACTTTTAAAAGGCATTGTTTCCAGCAGACTTTTCATTGACTGTCTAGGTAAGCACTGCTTTATAAAGCCTTGGTAAGATCACACCTGGAATACTGCATCATCCAACGTTGGTCACCACAATATAAAAAAGAAGTTGCGACTTTGGAAAGAGTGCAGAGAAGAACAGCAAAGATGATTAGGGGACAGGAGGCTAAAACGTATGAAGAATAATTGTAGGAATTGGGTATGTCTAGTTTAGTGAAAAGAAGGACCAGGGGAGACATGATAACAGTGTTTTGCTTTGTTTTTTTCTGGTTTGATCGGTCTATCAGTTGGTCTACCCAACTATGGGAAGGAGCATACTGCTTCTGCTTTCACCTTTCAGCCCCAATCCAGGAGCCTTCGCAGGCAGTCGCTTTCATAACAAACTATTTTTGTGTTGAATTTATATTTTACCAACAAAGAAACTGCAAGTAGCCCAGGTTCGAATACTAAAATGGGTATAGCTTGCTGATGAGAGCTAAATAGCTTGAAATAGATCTAGTCTCCCTTTATTTCTTTGCCAGTAAAATATAAATTCAACACATGATAACAGTATTCCAATACTTGAAGGGCTGCCACAAAGAAGAAGGAGTCAACCTATTTTCCAAAGTACCTGAAGGCACGACAAGAAGCAATGGATAGAAACTAATCAACGAAAGAACCAACCTAGAACTAAGGAGAAGTTTCCTGACAGTTAGAACAATTGATCAGTGGAACAACTTGCCTCCAGAAGTTGTGAATGCTCCATCGTTGGAGATTTTTAAGAGATTAGACAGCCATTTGTCTGAAATGGTATTAGGTTTTTTTTTCTGTTTAAGCAGTACTATAGACCTCCAAGGTCCCTTCCAACTCTGTAATTCTGTTCTGTTCTGTCCAGTCCTAGACAGCAAACCTCACACTTATTAGCATTGATGAATGATGATATCTGGCTGACTAATGAAACATCTTCAAGCAAACAACCAAGCTCAGAGAACACCAAGGACTCATAGCTATTTAGGCAAAGCAGACTATACCAGTTAGATGATGACACCCATAACTCTCATCAAGTTAATAGTACCCAAGCATACCATACTTTGTAAATACATCGACTGGTTGGAATGATTTGGTGAAGCATATTGTATGAACATATCAGATTATGTTAGAGACATTTCTAAGTTTGGCCCATTACAACACGCTTATTTCATGTTTCCCTTTTAACACTCATTCCTGGTTCCATTCTTAGTTTGCCTTCTGTATTTTTTGCAATGTTTCCACTCTAGCTCTTTGCGAAGGACATCACCTCACCCAGCTGAGGTATATTTTCTAGCTGGAGAAGGACAATAGGAACAGCAGTTGATTTTGAGCTACAGCTGGAAGGAAATTCACTTGCAAATAATCTGTTCTGGAAACACAAACTTGTCAGAGACCAGTTGATAATTCCTATTCATTTTGGGAGAAATTGAGTGGAATTTTAGATCAAAAGAGTCCTGCTTCTGATTATGCATGTGTTTTCATTTTCTTTTTCTTTTAAGCTAGGTATAGGTGACTGCTGGCTTTCTTTAGGAATAGGTTGCCATAAGCTGTTTGTGTGTGAGAGCAAAACTGGAGGAATAACTTAAGCCCCCCCCCCTTCAAAAAAGGCCACTGATTCCATATGAAACCTTCAGGAAGGCAGCTGGATTCTTAGATATGTTTAGTCCCTGCCCTCAGATCTTTGCAATAAACCCTTAATTTTCCACCATAGAACTTTCTAAGGAAGTTATTTCTAAAAGTTCCTTAAGGATTCTCCCCAAAGAATAGCAAGCTCATAACCTATGCAAGTTCAGTGTGGTGGAATATAGTCTAGATTCCTGGGAAGGAGGGATTGAATTCCAAAGGACCAAGAGATGGTAAATTAGATAAATATCTATGGAGGTTCTCAGTCATCCAGGTCATGTTTTTTCCAAAGGTGTTTTTTTTTTTTCAAAAGGCAACTGGACTTCCTTTGTTTTTCCTTGAAGATGTTTTGCTTCTCATTCTTGGATGAGAAGTGAAACATCTTCAAGGGAAAAAAAAAAAGCCCAGTTGCCTTTTGAAAAAGCACTTTGGGGACAGTGAATTAGATAGTTTGGGAGAAAGAGAGTTAAGAAGGCTCCACCCTGGTAATTCTCAGGATATATCAATACTAAGGCAAATAGTTGCTTGAGTTGGGCAAGATTTCTGTCTCTAGGTGAGGAACAATAAGCTGCTTAGAAATAACTCTACCCGTCTCTCTTGGTTCTTAGAGACTGACATTAGATGACTTAAAGCAATTCATTAGTAAGACGTCCTACTGAGGCTGCTTGACTAGATATGCTGACACTCCTTAGATGCACAGGCCCAATAGATCCTCATGCAAAATATAGTTCTTCCTGAGTCTTCTCCCAGGCCCAGCCAATTCTTAATTGACTTCCCTGACAGCCAAGATGCAAATCAATCCATGTCAATGCAGCAAATGGAAATGATGGAGGAAATTGGGCCTGAAAAATTGCTTCAGATTTTAAATCATGATCAAAGGGATTTTTTTCAGGTGTATAATTTAGTGGTTGTGAGTTAAGAGATGGCACTTCTGCAAAGTTTAGCAGATAACTAAGCCCTGGATCTCAAATTGCTTAAATCCTCTAAGAGACACAGCTCAGGGACAGCTGACTTCTTAGAATTCAGACCTCCAATTTTAAATTCCATAGACACAACAGCACAATCTTTCTGTTTGTCAGGCAACCAATTATTTATGGCTTCTAATCCAATGCCACAGGATTGACTGCTGTGAGAGAAACATCTCTCTCTCTCTCTCTCTCTCTTGTTTCTTGCAACATTGCTGTACAGTTTGGGGGGGAAATGATTCTTTTTAAAAGTTTGATCAATGGATTTGGCATTGTCCTCCAATGAACTTGGGAGACTGCAGTGCTCAAGATAGGTGATGATTTTGCTTTACACTGCTCACAAGTCACTTCCAGTCTGACAGCAATCATCTTCTGCTCACAATTTTTGGGTGCATATTAGAACAGAACAGTGGAATGAGTAGAGTAGAGTAGAGTAGAGTAGAGTAGAGTAGAGTAGAGTAGAATAGAATAGAATAGAATAGAATAGAATAGAATAGAATAGAATAGAATAGAAGTAGAGTAGAACAGAATAGAATACAATATCTTCTAGTCCAGCCCCTGCTCAAGCAAGAGAACCTATACCATTTCAGAGAAGTGACCTGTCTAGTCTCTTCTTAAAAACCTCCAGTGATGGAGAAGACGTTCCCAAAGTTTCCCAAAAGTAGTAGTGTAGACTGATCACTGCTGGAAATAGGACACAATTAGATTAACTAGAGACCTGGAGCCCAGTTCATTAAAGTAATATGTTTGCTGCCAACTACCAGAGAAATTTCCATCAACAGCACATAAGCACAAACTTTTCTTTAAAAAAAGGGGCTATTTGCGAAAAAAAAAGGAAAAAGAAATGCAGCTCCTTGGCAGCTCAGCCTGACAATATTTGCAGGGTAATAAATGCAGGCAGATTGCTCAGTGTTGGATGTCTGTTATTCATACAGAAACTTCTCTCTAGGTCGAAAGAGAGTCAGGTTAAACCAAGTATCAACAGCCAAGCTGTGTACAGCACTTTGTGGGTGAACCTTGTAACTTCAGAAGTACAACAGGAGTAACTGCATCTTAAACAATGCCACCCATACTGAGAAAGCAGATATTTCAGTTCAGTAAGAAAAGAGGAAGGAAATTCCTTTCCTAACCAAGAGTTGCTGAAATTCAGGGAGAGGAAAAACCCTTTCGAAAGCCATTAAGGCCACAGTTCGTTTCGTTGACCTACGTCGCTTGAAACCAACAGAAAATAAATATTGTCTTTGAAACTAGGGCAGTGCCATGGCCTTAATTACAAATAACATAAGAAAGCGGCAATATAATAAAGGCTTTCTTGATTTTGGTACATTTCTCAGCTGGCCTTTTAGGGATTGTGTGTGTAACTCAGCACCAATTCCAGTTGACCCGGGGATGACTTTTAAAACACCTGAGACTTTCTTGAAATTGAGGTGAACTCCAAAAATCACTGCGTGCTGCTGTGATGCAAATTGTCTCTCCTTCCTCTCCACAACTATAGGTGGTTCATTCAAAATTGCAGTGACAATGAAGAATGGGGTCCTTATCCCCGCTCTTCAAAGTTCTGGCCATTGCAAGCATCCCCGTGGTCACATGATTGCGATTCAGATACTTGACAATCAGTTTGCCAATCAACTTACGATCAACTTACGATCTTTGCAGTCTCCCATGGCCACATGATCAACATTTATGACTTGCTCTGCTGGTTTCCCACAAGTTAATGAGGAATCTTGCAGATAAGGTCACAAATCACTACTAAGTCCCCCCTTAACCTTACTGTGCAGTCCACCATGCTCTCCTTCCCTTGGGTTCCCTTCACTTACATGGACCCCCACCTCTTCCCTCAGCCTTCCTGTGTTTATGTCACACCAGAGTTCTCCACTCCCTTGATTTATATGCATGCAGCCTGACAGGGCCTCCCAGGGCTTCTCCCACCTTTTTGGGGCACCCTTGCCTTCCTGACCTGGGATGCCTGCCACTTCCCAATTAACAACCCTCAAGTCACGGGGTTGCAATGGCAATTGGGACTGGATTGCCCTCATCAAGTGACAGAGTCCAATGAAGTCATGCTTTATGATCGCATCAATCAGAGGTGGCAATCCTAGTCTCAACTGCCATCATAATCATCTGAAGATACCCATATGCCTCCAGATTTGTGCCTATGAGAGAACACGGATTGTAACCTGCTGCCACCGACGCAGGCTGTAAGAACTAAATAAAGGTTCATCCACCAAGAAACATCACATGGTACACTACGGCTTTACATCATGACCAATGTTTTCCTCTGTAAATGCAAACAAGCAACTTCTTTGGAGGGAATAAACTTCTGCAGCCTTGAAAGGGTTACCTAACTCTCTACTTTTGCAGCTTGGCTGGCTCCAACTTCGGGCACCGAAGGAGATAACAGTGAACCTGTACTATAAAAGTAAATTACTATCATGAATATTAAGCATCAAGAATATAATAAACACTACTGCTTACAGGAGTCTGATTTATTGATACTGATTTGCTTGTAAATTATCACTCATTTTCATTTTTTTTTTTGAGGAACATGTGCAGAATAAAATGTGGGGGACACTCTGGGAGGCTCTGACATCTGCCACTTAATTCAGTTCTAACACCTTTGAGGTAGGCATATTTTGTTGTAGGCTCCTTCTCACTCCTACTGAAGTATGTGAGGATTTCTATTTGTATCTTTTTTTTTTACATCTCCCAAACAGGAAATGTCACTTTCTGTTGAGTTACCTGCTTAATGGAAGAGGTGTGCATGTGTGCGCGCATGTGAATGAGTCACTTTGGATGCATTCATAGTGATTGTGCCCTGTAATTTCTTTATTTTGTAGCTGCTTTTACTACCTTATATGCAATCAAGTTATCATATCACCCAGCATTCATCACCTGTTAGGTAGACAAGAAGGGAAATAGCTTAGATACTAAAGCTGTTACTAATTTAACCTGTTCTTCGCAGAATGGTCATTTTTTGTTCTTTTGTTTATTAATTTTGTCAACATTCAGATACATTGGTCATCTGTGACATTTGTCTCTATTCTCTGCTTTCTCCTACCCCCAGACCTTTTGATAATTTTTGATAATTAAGTGCAGTTGCGTATTAGCCAAGCAATAGCAATAGCAATAGCAACAGCACTTAGACTTATTTATCGCTCTACAGCTCTCTCTAAACGGTTTACAGAGTCAGCATATTGCTCCCAACAATTAGGGTCTTCATTTTACAGAGAAAGTTGAGACTTTCATGGAATCTTTTACTCCTAAGCAAACAACAGAAGAGAATATTTGTAGCTCGGAGTTGAAAATGGGGATCCTTGCTTCTCTCCAAGTTTGATTGTTTTCTTGCAGATGTTTCATTATCAAACTAGGTAACATCAAACATCCCATCAAATATCCCACACTTCTAAGCAAATATGA
Organism: Oxyrhabdium leporinum; assembly: GCA_032468155.1. NCBI lineage: Eukaryota > Metazoa > Chordata > Lepidosauria > Squamata > Cyclocoridae > Oxyrhabdium > Oxyrhabdium leporinum. The sequence continues at coordinate 122,337 of JANHFL010001692.1, read as the reverse complement.
AAATTCTGGGCCTGGTCCTTTTTATTGTTGCTTTATAAATTTGGGAAATGTGCCCATCAGTTCTCTCTTAAATTTTCACCCTCAAATGATTCCTTTTCCTCTGTTTAAAAAATTCACTTCTGGCTAAGGGTGAAAAATAGTTCTTTAAAGTACTCTCGCATGGAAGTAACCTGAATCTATGTACTTTGACCTCTCATATTCACCCTCTCTCTCTTGAAATACCTAGTTGAAGGATAGTTCTGGTTAGACACACACAAATGGTAATCCCGAAACAAATTCAGGGTACAAAACCCTTCTCAACAGCAATTGTTGTGCTCATGCTTACCTTAATTCACAGACCTGTGTTTGTTTACAACTGTGCATCTACAGACATCGATGCTATACTGAGAATGAGGATTACATGAATGTTTCACAGTTTTGTAAAACTACAGGGAACGAGAATTTAGCTTCTGCCCCATGGAAACAAATCAAACAGCAAAGCCTGCTAAAAGAGCTTTATTCTAGTGTTGATCCTCTTGGCACTGGGGTTTGGGATTGGCTATCTCACAGCATGATTTTAACAGGAGAAACTTTAGCACAAAGGAACTGAAGGGTTAAAAAAAGGAGGAAAGATTATAGGCATGGTTTGATAGAACAGAAGCAAAGTGCCAGGGTTACTGACTCCTGGGGAGCAACAGGCCTGAAATCCTGCTAATGTTAGAGCTTTCTTACCTGCGTTCTAGGTCTGACATTTTATTAATTAATTAAATTAATGGATATATAATGGAATGGGATTTTTAATACTTTTTATTTTTTTTCCCCAGTACTGTTTTGTGTTGTCTATGATGGTATCACTTTGGGATGTGGGTTATTCTGGTGAGTTGAAAAGTATTTTTGGAGATTCCAAGTTAGAATTTTTGTGTCTTAGCTTTAGTTTGATTCAACCCGTCCATTGCATAGCCCTCATTTTAGTAACCATCAACGCTTAAGAGAAGAAAAGTCTGTTGACTCATGAATTCGAGCAATTCTTTCCATAACAAGTCATGAGCTATATTTATCAGTGGCAATTCAGTTCATTAACTTGATGCATCTGATGAACAAGGGCTGATTATTTCATGAATCAGTGAATGGAACAAGAAGGTTACTTATTTAGTCAGGTACAACATGCTTTTCTAACAATATAAGAATAGAAGCAGATCCCTAAAAAAAAAAAGAGACAAAGATATCAAAATATATGGTATTCAAAGAAAATATTACTATATCTTCAATGAACATTCAGGGTTAGGCAAGCAATAATCATTCATGAAGATTTAACAGCAGAAATCTGTACAGCCCAATTCCGTTTACGCAATTCTAATTGGCCAGATGGGGAAATTTTCAACAGAAGCAGACAATCTCTTTAATGGTAAGGCCACCTTTGATTTTTCAGGAGCCACATTCTGATACAAGTACAGGATGGAGAGAGAGAAAAAAACACCAAATAAAATTGTTTGAGTACAATTTCATAATCTTGCTTAGCACCTATTCAATATTTTCTTTCTAATACATTAAAATTTAGCAGGAACTTTGGAGGAGTTTAAACATTCACACCAAACCTTTGGAAAGCCAGAGGTAGCACTGGGGCCTCAGGTTTTAAAGATTTTTGTTAGAAAGCTATCCAATACTTCTTGCACAGAAGTATGAACTGGATATGAAACAGTCAAGAATATATATTAAAAGAAGGGGAAGTAGAATACCATCCAGGAATGGATCATCCATAACTTCTAGAAGCAAATCGTCCCACTGATTATGTATCTGATTATCTGATTATGAGATGTAAGGCGATAGTGGCATGGCCTAGCTCTTTAAAACAATAAATAAGAAATCTGAATGAAATTAGAAAATATTCTAGGATTTAAAAAAACAACAAAACAACCCAAGTGGTGGTATTGTTGTTTTTAATAAAGGAAAAAAGATTTTCAAGAATCAGAGAATAGATTTCAGCACAGGATTAATCAATATTTGTGCAAGAAGTATTGGATAGCTTTCTAACAAAAATCTTTAAAACCTGAGGCCCCAGTGCTACCTTGGTAAGTCATTTCATTGAAGAAAAGAAGTTCACTGCAAGCAATAGTATCCTAAGAGCAGTGATTTATTTTGCATTCAGTCCATGCTGATTCATTCCTGGATGCTATTCTACTTCCCCTTCTTTTAATATATATTCTTGACTGTTTCATATCCAGTTCAAAAAAAAATAGGAACAGCTTCAAGAAATAGCTTCGGAGAGCTCAGAATAACAATTGCATTTATTTTTCACTGATGGTTCTGTTGTTCCACAGTGATAGAAGTAGCGCCCCCTCCTGCCAAGGAAGTGAAACAGTTGGTGTTAGGAGAAATTCCAAGAGATTCTGCATCGTGTGGCAATCAATTTGTGAGTTCCTGTATTTTCATCACATGGATTTTGACTGCTCATACTGCACCCAAATTATCTTACTTTTTCTCCTTCAATTCTGGCATTTCTCAAAGGCTTTATTGGAAGAGAGATTCATAAGCCTGATTTTGGAAAAGAAGATATTGAAGATTGTCTACCCTGAGATGAATATTTATTAATTTACTTAATGAGCTTCATTAGGGTAGCTTTTAAAATATGAAAAGCATAAAAACTTTAACCAGTCACTAAGACATGCTGACAATTATAAGCTGTAGAAAAAAATATGTAGAGTTCCAGAGTAACAGCCCATAAATACAATTAAATAAAAATCAGAGTTAATATTTATTTCAAATGAAGTGTACTTCTATATTTGCCCTATGAAGTATATAGTATGTTCCCAAAACCATTTGACAGAACAAGTGTTTATCTTTGTAGACAATATATTTAACACACTTAACTACCCAAGGGAAAAAAATGATATAAAACATTTTAAAGGATGAACTTACATGTTTCTTTAAATCTAAAAATTATCAGGAACTGGAACCTTATGTTAGTTTAACAAGATTGCACAGGATTCATTTTAGAGAAAGAATTGATCCAAATTTCTTACTTCATCATAATGATCAGAAAGCACTTATTTTCAGTAATTTTCTAGTAGTTGTTGCTAATAGTTGTGCTAGTTCGCTGCTGTTGTTCCCAGGATGAGTCACCAATATGAGTGAAATGAATGGGATGTTTCCCTTCAATTTCCATTTGCTTTTAATATAAACAGAGAAAGGATATCTAAGATAGAACAAGAAATTTGTAGAAAGAAAATGCCAAATTCCATTCTTTACCCAGGTAGTTTCAAAGGTAAGGAAGGAACAAGAAATATCCACAAATTTACTTAAGTTTTACAATTGCATTCAATGATTGTCTGTGATGTTTAATGCATTTTTTAAAAAACTGATACGATGGCTTCATCTCAAGCAAATTAAAGGGAAGACCAACATGAAAGAAAATGATATGTAAAAATAGTAAAGCAGAATATCAGTCAGCACCGAAACAATCCACCAACTGGATTCTCACCCCCAGAAAGTTGGTTAATTGTGTTAAATAGCCTGCTTTCTAAGCAAGGTAGAAAAAGCCCTGATGGTTTTTTTTAAAAGCAAAGCATAAGCCATAGCCTGAAGTAGCATGAACTACATAATTTAAACCCTTTACTTGGAAACAGCTTCTGAACTTTGTGTTTGAGGTAGAAAAAAAGAGGAAATGTTGACTTTGGGTTTTGCCGATTAGATAGATTTGCTGTTATAGCAATGGGTAGTTTAAACTATGATGTGAAAGTAAAAAAGTTGAGCCTCCCCTCCAAGTAATTTTAATTTAATTAGAAAAGTCTTTAAACAGGTATAGAAAATTGTCCAGTGCCATTCCTAGTAAAAAAAGAAAGAAAAAGAAATACCAAGTAACTTGGTATGTGGGTGCCTTCAAATCAGTGTTGACTTCTGGCAACTGCTTGGACAAGTCCATATAATTTTCTTAGCAAGATTTTTGAAGTAATTTGCTCTTGCCTGAGTTGAGAGAGGATGACTGGCCCAAAGTCACCAAATTGGCTTTGTGAGTCAGGTGGGACTAGAACTCATGATCTCCAGCCTGGTGCCTTCACCACTGTATTAAACTGATTCTTAGATGATTAGATTTGTACAAATCTTTATTTTCCCTATACTGTAGCTTCATTGGCAGTTATGAAATACTGTTTATATTTCCGGTTGGTTTTAATGTACAGCTTTGTATTCTTATACCCTTTAGACAGAACCTATTCAAGTCAGGGCCTCACATTTTAAAAAAAACGGAGGGGGAAGATCTTTAGCGTTTGAAAACCTGGAAAGTACAGGTAGTCCTCGACTTTCATCCATTAAGTGAATCAGTTTGTCAAGATCACAAAACAGGATCACATTGACCCCAGGACACTGTAACCATCATAAATATGAGTCAGTTGCCAAGGGTCTGGATTTTGATCACATGACCATGGGGATGCTGCAACAGTCATAAGTGTGAGAAATCATCATAAGGCACTTTTCTCAGTGCCGTTGTAACTTTGGATAATCACTGAATAAACTGTTGTAAGTTGAAGGCTATCTGTATTGATGTAATAATATGGGTTAACTTCACAAATTGAGATGCTGACTTTTTTTTTTTCAAAGTACAGCCAAGCTCGGTATCTAAGAATGGACTGTTCTTTTATTTGCTATAGTTCAACTTTAAATCTGTCATAAGATGGTTGTGAATCAAGACCACAACTCTACCCTGTAATTAAAGAGGTCTTGAAAAATGAAAGCATAAGTGCTAAATATGTTTCCAGATTACTTCGGGCTATAGGCAAGAGCTCATGTGATTGAATTATCCTTCATTCAATCAATCTGTTTGTAAAGCAATCAATCAAACAGAAAACTAGAGCCCAAAGAGACAGTTTTAGTTAAATCACAGTCTATCTAATTTCTCCCTAGGATTTTTCAGGTGGGTGGTGGTGATGATTTGAATCACCTAGTGATGTTTCTTCAGTAACACTGAAACCTTAGCACTTCATTACTGTATTTATCTACATTTGAATTTGAAATGTAATTCTGATTGCTCCCTTTATTGCTGTTTTCAGTTGAGTGGGGACAATTCTCCAATATTCTTGTAGAAAGCTTGCACATTTCACAGATGTCATTTTCAATCCAGAGAAAAGGCTGACCTTTCTTCTTAAGGTACTGGAGAAGCCATATTCCATTAGCTTGGAATGAGTTACTTGGTTTCATGCCTATAATAATACACCGTAGTTTGCTGTCATATCCGAAACACAACGATATATAAATCAAATATATTTGGGTATGAGCTAATGTCACAGACATACAATTCATGAACATCTTTACTATCAAATGGGAAAGATTTTGATTTATTTTTAAGGTAATTCCTAAGAAATTATTGAGAGAGAGAGATTGTTTTCAAATCAGGACAAGATCCAGTGTGGCTTGCACCCTTAAAATATATCACTCCAAGGAACTGTATCTGCCTGTTTTGGAATCTGGAAACTGCTGAATGAGCTCAGAATGCAAGTTCCTGCATAAGAACTTGTGAAGGAAATCCATTGCAAATACACTAGTTTTACGCCCCTTCAAACCTGATGTAGATTTGCAAGCAGAATCTATGAATTGCATTTATGAAATGAATTCCCTATATTCAGGAGTTCAATCCTGACCGGCTGAAGGTTGACTCAGCCTTCCATCCTTCTGAGGAGGGTAAAATGAGAATCCAGATTTTGGGGGGCAATATGCTGACTCTGTAAAACCGCTTAGAGAGGGCTGTGAAGCACCTTGAAGTGGTATAGAAGTCTAAGTGCTAGTGTTTGTTTGATTGATTGATTGATTTCCATAGCTGTCCAACTCAACCAAGTGACTCTGGGTGGCTTATAATTCTAAAATTCTAAAACAAATAAAACAAATTAAAAAAAATCCAAAAAATAAATGAGCACAAACAGCAGCCTTAATGATCAATGAACCAATACCAAAGCCATGTGCACGCACGCACACACACACACACACACACACACACACACACACCTGATATAAAAAACGTATTTTTATCATTTCTGAAATGATGGGCAATGAGCCCCCCTCACCAAACTAACCAAATACAGCAAGAGAGGAATCTTGGTTTGGAGCAGGAAAAATGAAACTATTATGGTACCTGTGAAGAATGTCCTTTAATTTTCTGAACAATCAATTTAAGTGCAAATATTTATTTTATTTCTGATATTGGACAGAAATACTACAGAACTATATCTCTAAGTAGACTCTGAGCTTCTTCTAACACTGTTTTCAGGAGCTGTTTGGTTGTTCTAAGACTGTTTTATACCAGCTGTCTTTACTGAGGATTATAACTGGTAATTTTATTCATCCTATCAAATTACAGTGCATGTTCTTCTGGAGTGGAGAAATGGAGAACAAATTTGGACATATTTTTTTTAAAAAAATATGAATTTATCCTAGTTATACCTCACAAACTTCATAACATCAGCATCTGTCTGAATTTTGCAACGTGATTCAATAAACAAACATACATAGTTGGGAAAGTATATATCATGCTTTGCATTCAACAAAAATATTTGCAAGGAGTGCATAAACTAGGACCATAATACAGATATTAGGAAAATGTAGGTATAACATGTAAACCAAATGTGTACAAATTTCACATAACTATTTTCTTCTGCCAATGCAAATTTTATTCATGAATGGGTCAAGAAAACCTCATATTTTGGAAATAGAAAATGGACAGATTTTCCATTTCTTCTTCTCCTCTCTCTTTTTTTTTTTTTTTGCAATAATTGTATCAAAGTTAAAGATAATACAAGCTAAAGAAAGAATAAAAAGTAAAGACAAAGAAAAGTGCAGAGATAGAAAACAGAAAAGAAAAAAGAAAAAGTAGACATATAAAAGATGGTTCCCCCCTCTGTCCAAACAAGTATAAACAATTTTAGTAGCTTAATATTTTTCCCTTCTTTCTATATCTCATCCCTTATGAATAATCAAATAGTAAAACCATCATTCAGTCCTTATCAGCAAACATGTATTAAGAGCTACCAGAAATATTAACGTATATAATTTAATCAAAAGATATCCATTTTTATCTATAATAAAAAATCAATTTTATTATCCAAACTTATCACTAAGAAATAAAACTAAAGGAATCCCTTCCCACTTGTAAACAGACAGATTTGCCAGATCTGTTGCCTTTATTTTTGAATCAAATTAAATCCAATAAAATATCAGACTCTATGTTTTTTCTTTGAAGTATTTTTTTTTAAACTACTTATCTTGACAATTGTCATAATGGCCTTCAGAACATTAACAGGGATTTAAAACAGCTGAATGAAAAGACATCAATTTGTCATATGAAAATATGAACCCTTGGAAGAAGTATCTCTAATACTCCCCCCGACATGTGAAAATAAAAAATACAAATCTGTTATGTGCTATCGTATTCATCAAAATCAGCTGAAAACTACCTCCAACTAAACCACCTTACTTCTGTTTAAGTGAAGAAGATAAGTTCTTTAAGAATGAAGGTCATGAAAGGTAGGATTATAGCTTCATCTTGAAGTTTAAATCTGATTTTTTTTTGGGGGGGGGGAGTTGAATAAAAGATGAAAAGAAAAAGGTAGGCTGGCACAGAGAATCATATACTAAAGAAGGAACCCCAGAACAATGTGATGCTGAGAGCGTCTATACACCAGCAGGAGATTAAAGGCCAAGGGGGCATGAAAACACTTCAATGTGATGGAGCCTCCATCAGATATGTGCCAAGAAGGAAAGAATTGGTGCTTCAGGAGAACCAAGTTGATGCATTTCAGGTGATTTCTTCTGCATGCTGGATTAAGAAAGCTTCAAACAAAGATCTCCTTACTCTGGTGCTTCACAAAAAGCCGCATCCAGCATACAAAGCAATTATTTGTTCAGCCCTGTTCTCCTGTGAGATAATTGCATGAATTGTGATGTGTGAGATGAATCTCCAAAGACAATATTGTCGGCGTTCTATTCATCCTTAAGATGAAAAGGGAGAGAGTAGAGGAAAGGAACTATGAGTTGTGCCTCCAAAGGAGGCTCAATCCTCAGCGTATTGGGGTTATTGCATACTTAACCACCACAGGGCATCTCTAAGCAGCCAAAAGAAAAAAAGGAAGGATTCTGCAAGATTTATTTGGTTTTGTTATACAAGATGCTGGCCGTAAAGAGCTTTTGTTAAACCTAAAGACTTTTATGAACATAAAATCAAATTAAACAGCACATTAAGGGTTCTATCTTTTCTGACTGATGTGCATGCGCAAACAACTCTCATTAACAGTAATGGCAGTTACGCATGCGCATCACTCGGAGAACAGATCCCTAAGTGCTTTATTGTTTTTCCTGGAGATTTTTCTCTATTGGACTTTAATTAAGCTCCTGCTAGGCTTACAAGTTTTTCTTTTCTTTTTCCTTTTTTCCCCTGGGTTTTTCTTTTTTCCAAAAGAACACAAAAGTGAAATCGCTTTCTTTGCCAGATAAGATTTCTCTCCCCCCCCCCACCCCATC
>JANHFL010001692.1:92332-104017 GCA_032468155.1 Oxyrhabdium leporinum | reverse complement strand
GTGACTAATTGCTTGGTAAACCTATATAGGCTGCTAAGCCTATGCTGGGGTGGGGAGGCGAGATGAAGAGTGATTGGACGGGTGGAGTTAAGTGGCAAGTGGACAGGTGGGGCAGGGTGAGCGCGGGGTGAGCAGTGAGCGGGCAGGCAGGAATGGGGCCAACCAGAGGTAATATTTTCCGGTTCTCCGAACCAATCAAAATTTTCCCTACCGGTTAGCCTGAACCGGTGCAAACTGGTTAGATTTCACCTCTGAGTGTAATGCATATTGAATAGTCATCAGTTTACTTGTTTTTTTATCCAAATTGCTAATTTAGCTTGTGTCCATTTAATAACTCCAGCTTTGTATTGTATTATTATTGTTGTTGTTTTATTGTTGTGATTATTAAGTTTTAATTTTCAATTTGATTCACAGTCTGAGACTGGTAAAAATGTAACAGTTCAAGACCTAACTCAGGATCTAAGAGCTGTTAAGGTAGCGTCTTGAGTATATAGGTATTCCAAGTAGGGTAGTTTTTAGCAAAGTCAGGATATTCACATCTAATAAGTTCAAAATTTCCATGTGTCTAGGTAGCCTTTTGGGTATTGCTCCAAGGGCTCCTATTCTTATTGATGCAACCATTGATTTCTTTCTCCAAAATCACTCAACTTCAATTTGCAAATCACAATATTTTGTTATTTTTTTCTAGCTGTTTCTCTACAATTTGTGCATCACCTGGTATTGCGATAACACTGAACCAGACTTTTCTTTCTACAAGCATGTTGTAGACCAGATGTCTGTCTATTTGGATCTGAAAGTTCCTCAGGATCTTGACTTTATCATTTTCAAGATCTTTGTCAACATGGCGTTCCCTGGGATTTTTGCTGCATTTAAACCCAAACATCTGGCAAAGTATAATTTTGGCAACTCGATCATGACATTGTAGATAATCAGTCTGTGAAATTTTGCTGCATCCACTGTAAGCCACTGTTTCATCTTTCTCATTGCATAAGTGACATTTGCTATTGTTAGTGACATGTTGAATTTTTGCTTTCCTGGAATTACTCTGAAGCAGCCAAAATGAAATCTTCAGTTTCTTTCTTCAGCATCCCTGATCTCAACCAGCTCCATGCTAGCTTCGTATATGTCTTTCTTTCAATGTCCTTCAGATATTGACTGTGCATAGGCTTTTTTCCCAGTTACAAAACTCGATGCTCAATTGTTTCCTTTTGATATTCTACTTTCAATCTTATTGTTTTCAAGATGTTTTCCTTGTTCACATCTTTCAGCAGAGGCTCTTTTGCTTTTTTAATGTAGTCATTTAAGCCATATTTTCTTCTTCCACAGTTTGTTTCACCTGTAAGAATTCTCTGCCACCTTGAGATCTTGCCAAGTACAATCGATCAATATCACTTTTTGGGTGCAGAGCATGGTACACTGTCATTAGCTTTCTTGTCCTTCGATCCAAGTTATCAAGTTCTAGCCGAGACCAATCAATTATTCCAGCTGAGTATCATATAACAAGCACTGCCCTGATGTTAATTGCCTTTATGATATTTCTTCCACTCAGCTTTGATCCCAAGATTTTCCGGACTCGCTTTATGTATTTTGTGTGTGTGGGGGGGGGTGTTGGTTCAATTGTTGTTGTTATTATTGTTAATCTTCAGTTCGATTCATAGTCTGGGACTAGTAAAAACTTAACAGTTCAACCCAGGACCTAAGAGCTGTTAAGGTACCATTTGAATGTATAAGCAGCTCCAAGTAGGGTGGTTGTTTGCAAAGTCAGGATAAGTTCAAAATTTCATGTATCTAGGCAGCCCTTTGGGTATTGCTCCAGGAGGTCCTATTACTATTGGTACAACCATTGATTTCTTCCTCCATAATCACTCGATTTCAATTTGCAAATCACAATATTTTGTTATTTTTTCTAGCTGTTTCTCTTCAATTCATGCCTCACCTGTAATATTGTAATATCACTGAACCAAACTCTTTTCTTTTCCATAATAGTGACGTCCAGCGTGTTATTATTATTCATCTTTTTGGTTAAGTTGACAAACATACCCAAGGCTTCTATCTTCTGTTTTTGTTGCAACAATACAGTAATATAGTCTAAGAATGCAGGATGGCAGATTCCAGCAAAAGCTTAATTGTAAAAGTGACAGTAGGATCCATTATCCAGAGAAGTGATGAAGCAAAAACTGGACAATCATCTGTGGATCCCTGCTTCTTCTTTTCATCCTTCTTGAACTTAGCAAGATTGGACTCATTGGCCTCTATGGTTCAAAAGATACTTTTGAACAGAGTAAGGGCTCTGTTCCCACCAAGGTTATCTCTTTGCAACTTTGATTGTTATTATTGTGGGAAAGGAGCCAGCATATACTAAATACATTGCTGAAAGTTGCTTGTTCCCGTCTGACAACAGGAATACTCTGTCAGTAGAAAGGGACACATTCTGATATTGCCCTTGCCCACCCATTCCACATGAAAATCTTGTTTTATTTATTTTTCCATATATATATTGCATGAGTTGGCACATCAGGGGAGATGTTGTACAATGTAAATAAGCATATCTGCATTTAGTCATAAGCAGGATCAGTTGTAACATGGTTAATATACTACCCTTCACTATGATGGATGGTGACACGGTGTGGTTGTTCTTAGAATTCATTGTTCTTTCTCCAAATTTATATAGAAAAACCTGTAAAGCAAGAACATATTCAAATTCAGAATACAAATGAATGCACATATAGCAGATTTAAAGTTTTGGTATTTAATTTGTATATTCTAAACAACTTGGAGCCAGAATATATCATAGAACACATTCTTTCAACTAGGTGTATTGAACAGAGAGCATCTTTGTCAAATGCTCTCTTGACTGTATCACAATCTTGGCATTGAAAGGAAGGATAACATTTTTATTGAAGAGGCCATTTCTGGAGTACTCTTCTCACTAAACATAGTTCAGGTACAAAATGTTAAAATGTTAAAAATGTTTTTAAAGTTCTTATACACTGTCTCATATCGCCTATGTTTTGCTAGTTATAACAGTCTTAAATAATAATACCACAATAGAAATGCTGAACGCATGTCTTACTCATCCAGAGTATTTTTATTTAATTTTTTCATTGTGTATGATTTATCTTTTAGTAACTCAAAATTTCTTCCTCTGGGGTTTAATTTAATCATATGAAATTACTGAAAAATTTAAAAGATGACTTCCCTGCCTCCTGCCCCCAGCCTTCTGGGCATAAGATGCCTATGTTACTAACTCAACAACAATTATTTTTAGGTTTGATGATAATTGAACTTAAGAACTATGCTTGAGTTTCTATTCTAGTATAGTGTCAACCCCACAAGATACATCAAACCAGGAAATCAACTCCACAGGAAGGTTAAAGCTACTTTTATTGAAATTTGCTATAATAACAGAAACCTGCAAGCCTGATTTATTGTACCACCTTCTCCTTCTTATAGTTTGGTAAACTAAGGAGGTATCTGTTTGAGTCATTTCCAAAAATTATTTTATTCTGAACTTTAAAAATCCTCTATCCCTCTTTGCTGTATTTTTCTTTATGCTATACACATAGTGTGCCTAGTAATGTTATCTATTTCTGATTTTCCTATCATAAATGCAACTTCTACGATAGCTAAGAACATGTCACTAAACAAAGAACAATGCCTGTAAGCAAACGGAAACAAAAATAAAGGAATAACTTCATACAATTTTAGGAGCTCTATACAAAAAGTTTAATCAGAACAAAAAAACAACAGTGTGTACCATGGAATTGTTGAGAATCCAACATTCTGTACATGCTAATATACTGTCCTAATGTGAAGGAAGTAATATAAGTACAATGAATATATTGTCTTGCCTTTTTTGAAAAATTGATGAAATTCTGCAGGACACATGTTGTCTGTTGTACAGCTTGGATTAAGCTGAAACTTTAAAGTATTAGTATACCCACTACTAGTGTAATGTGGCAAAGAATGTAGGGGAGGTACAGAAGCCTTGTGAATGCAGCCACTTCCTCTTTGCAAATTGTTGTCTTCCCTTTCCCTATGCTTTAATCCTTGCCAATCTGAATGGTCTTCAAGTTTTAGAATCCTATTTTTGAAGATTGCTCTGGAAAGAAAAGGATTAAAGTCCTTTTAAGGATCAAGAAAGCAATTTATATGTAGCGTTAAAACTTTGGATTTAAGTTGTGTATTTAGCATAATAGAATAAACATTCTAGCATTGTGCTGATAGGTGCAGTATGTCTAACAAATGCTTCCTGCAAAGTTTTTTTGCCCTGTTCTACCTTTTAAAAACTTGCTTCCAAACTATGGTATACATGGTTTTTTAAAGTAGAGGAGGACAAAGTATAATATACATTTTCAAAGGTTTTTATTTTTGAAGATAAAAAGTGGTATGACTGCAGCTTAATACTTGGTTTGTAAATATGCTTCCATACTTGCGAAAGGTGGTCTGGATTCTTACTGAGTATATAGTGGGTGTTTAATTCACCTTCTGATAATTGGATAGCATATAATTAGCCATGGATCTATGGCTATGGCAGTCAATAGGCATAAAAACTGGGCCCATTGCTTTGAATGTCAAAAAATTGCATCATTGTGATGCAAGCCAGTGTATATTTTAATTAAGGAAGTTACTTAAATTAAGCGATTTTTTAAAGTAGATGTCAGCGTTCCATCAAAGTTCCAATTGTCCATTCAGCACTCAGACACAATTATATCCAGGTAAGAATTTATTAAAGAAACTATGTTGGCACATCTGGAAAAAACCTGAATCTGACGTTCCAAGTTTTTCCCCATCCAAACGAAATTCAAGATCCACTTCCCAGCCATCATCACAAGTCACATTCCCCAATCCACTTTCAACTCCAACTTCCTCTCTCCTCCTGACACTCCTCTTCCAGGTGCTGGTCTGGATGTCCTTGACTTTCTTCTGAGGAATTTTGTTTTGTCTACTACTCCTCTAAGTGTATGAGAATCAACCCCTTCCCTAATTCCCATGGGCTAATATGTGGCAGCCGCAGAGGCCTAGCAATTATGGCTTCCAGAGCTGACAGTAGATTAATTAATGTTGGCAATTGCCTGGACAAGTTCCTGTAGTTTTTGTGGTGAGATTTCAGAAATGGTTTGTCCTTGCCTGCTTCCTTGAGCTGAGAGGGGATGACAAGGTCACCCAGTTGGTTTTCTCCTAAGATGAAATGAAAATTCACGGTCTTCCAGTTTCTAGCCTGTACCTTAACCACTCCATCAAACTGGCTCTCCAATTTAATGCTGTTTAGTAGAAACTGATATAGTGTACATTGTTTTTCGTTCTTTTCCTGAAAAATAACAGTTTAATGATAATTAGGTAGCCTATTTGCATCCTAAAGGCTAGTAACTTTTCTTCCTTTTTAATTTTGAAAGCATTATTGACCTTTAAGAACAATAGTATCATACTAGCTGGCTGGCTCTCTGTCTGTTAGATATCCTACCTTTTTATGGAACCCAGGAGCAAATGCACCCAAAGAGCATTGATAATGCAATCTTGGACATATTTAATAAAGCTTTCTCCGTGGAAGCATTGATAGCAGAACAGAAGATATAAATGTTGAATCCATTTAATTTGAGAAAAGATTCAAGCCAGTGTCTTTGAATAAATGAGGAATAATTCCCTAAATAATAGAATCACAGAACTGGAAAAGGTTGCTTAGGTGATGAACTTCATTTCTGCTCAGTGCAGAGATCTAAATTAAAGTATCTCTAGTGCGAAAGAGCTCATAACCCCTTACTTGTTCTATCCTCAAACTGCTCAAATGGTTAGGAAATGCTTTTAACTGAAATCTGTCTTCCTGTAGTTTAAAATTATTATTCTACCTCTTGTATTCTCAGTTTTGATTTTCTGCTCTATGCCACTTTTTTCAGCTATTGTGAAAAGTATTGGGTTATCCTGTCCTACTTAGTCTTTTCTTCTCAAGGCTTAACATCTCCGGTTTCGAAATCTCTTTTCATAGGAGTTTTCATAGGACTTTGATTTTGAAACTCAAGTTAAGGAAATCAAATATACCCGAGTGAAGAAATGTATTTGTACCTGTTAAATTTTATTCTATTATTTTCAGTATGATTATGTTTAAGAATATAATGACCATGCACAGAAGTCCTGATTCGTTGTTCACATAGGGTTCATATCTACCCGCAATAGTGCCAGATTAATGCAATCTTCAAATATCTATTAATAATAAGTCTCCATTAAGTTCACTGAGACGGGATAAGGACATGCAACCTTAAGAATAAGTTGAAAAACTCTTTGCGTAATTTTTCCTCTGTTGTAATTCAAGGAATAGCTTAATTTAGTAATCTTCAGCTTGTGGTGATTTGGTGACAAATTAATGCTATATGATGAAACAGGCAACTGGATTTATAGTATTAGCTTGCATGACTAGTAACCTAGTAAATTGCAATCACATGACCTTGGGAATGTTGCCACATCCACAATGTTAAGGACTGTCATAAATCTCCATTTTTCAATGCCATTAAAACTTGGAACAGTTACTGCATGAGCAGTCAGTAAGCGAGAACTACCTCTATGTATTGCTTCAGACACCAAACCCTTGAAATCAAATTGAGAAAGGCTAGGACTATCCAACAGGATGCAGATCCCAATATAGCTAGCAGATGCAGCAAAGAGTTGGCTTGTTTTTCCTTTATTTTCCATCTAGTGATCCTTTGAATTTTTGCACATAGGATGCGGCTACATTGGAGAATCCAAAGGTACTAACAACAAAGAGCTGAGTCTAAAAAAGGACAATATTTTTTAAAAAAATCAAAACTTGACTGTAGTTTTGTTTCCTTTTCATTTCTTTCATCTCAAGCTTGTTTAATAACATCAACTTTTTAAAGCATATTATTGTTGTGTTTCCGTGTCCTTACTTCATGCCAGATCTGTGACAGAAAATGTGTGAACCCAAAATTGGAAAGCAAAGATAGACTAGTCTAGCAGCACCCATTTATTCTAATTTTCAAATTGGCAAACTCTGAGGCTTAATGTTCCACTCGATATCCGCTAAGAAGGCAACAAAAATAGGAGTTTTTATCAAGCTGTGAGTGAAAATAGTATGTAAAAGTCAATGCAATATGTTTAATAGTATGGACTTACTGTTTATTACTCTTGCTTTGTTAGTGACTGTTATTTTCATTGTGGCTTAAAAAGAAATCTATTATTAAAAATAACTTCTGGTTTAGAATTAAACATTTTCCACATGAGGGATTTTCCTTCATCTGCAATCATTGCAAAATGATATTTATTTTCTCCCTTTGAAGGACAGAGAACCAAAGGATTAAACTGGAAAAGGAATCTTGAAAATTCTTAATATTGGTTGATATAGTTCTGCCCATTGTACTGAACACTGTTGTATTTATGGTTAGTTTGATTTTCATAGGTATTTTCCAGTTTGCAATTGGGTCAAGAATTATCCCTAACTTCTCAGATTAAGTTAGGAATTTTAACATGCTCATTATTGTACAACTTTTTTGAACTTTTGAACTTTTTTTGATACATGTAGTCATTTAGGATATTGATAAAATAAATAAATTCCTCAAAGAACAAGTTTATTTGGATATACCATATTGTCACTAACTGGTGGAAAGCCAGTACTAAAGTTCCCGGGCTTTCCACGTCACTATAAGTAAGATTTTCTCAATTTTCCAATTGAGAAATAATAAGTCACATTGTCCAACAGGGATGCAAACTGGTTGCTTGGAGACTTCTCTCCTCCCTCCTCTGGTTAGCTGTCATTGGAATGTGGCTGACTCATCGGCTAGCTATCGTCCATCCACCTCTGTTCTCCCCCCTTTCGCCCTCAAGTGTGTCAAGCTGAATTCACCTGCATAACCCAATCCACAACCTCACCAAATTCAGGCTTAACACCATCCATCCATCCACTTCCAACATTTTTTCTTTGTTTTCAGTAGATGGCAATGCATTTAAACCAATTCTTGATCAATCTTTTCCTACTCCATTCTGAGTGTTGAGTTTTTATTCCTAAAATAAAAAGCAAGTGTTTTGTCACACATACTAGGCTTATGCCTTAGTCTTTTACAGCCCATTTATAGACTCAATTCCAATAGACCTAACCTGTGAAGAAAGAGTCCACTTTACTGACTCCTTACATAAAGAAAATATGCAGATAGTTGGGCATTTATGACCTTTAAAAATCAGAAATAAGGAGCTAATTAAAAAGTTGTGAAATGACCTGACATGTATAAATATAGTTGTTGACCTAGTTAAGATAATTTGAGTTGAAATCATGGATAATTTAGATGTCATTTTTGCCTAACTGTAGTTTGCTTATAAGGAATGAAAAAATGGAATGAGATCCAAGATTCAGGCATTCTCTAGATGGAGTTAAGTCCCATGGTGCTCAGCTGTGCTTAAAATATATCTGTCTGTCTATATACATACACATATACACTGTGAGACAAATTATCTTCATAATTCTGTAATGTTTAATATAAATTTACAATAGGGAAAATTATTTAAAGAGCTACTTAGCTACTTCAAGGAATTTGGGTCCAAGCTGTATAATTATGAATATATATGAAAGTTATAAGACTCCCTTAAAATCACTGGACTTGAGGTAGCTTACAGAAGTTACATTATAAAAGCAAGAGACATCCTCAGAATAAAATGTACTAATTAATTAAAACTACTTAATTAACTAATCAATAGTTAATTAACTATTAATCAATAGCAGTGATTAAAATACTAACAAAAACTAAGGAGTTAAAATTATAGAATTGTAAAAATAAGCGCAAAGGGTGCCAAGATGAAACTGAATTTATCTGAGTTGGGAAACAGTAATTTTTTATTTGAACAGCCTGTGATGCAATGTGATCAGATTCAACCCAAAGTCAATCAGTCAGTCATCGGTTAGTTGTCTGTCTCTGTCTGTCTACCTATCTAGCTATCTATTCTCCAAAGCACCTGAAAGCAAAACAAGAAGCAATGGATGGAAACTAATCAAGGAGAGAACCAACCTAGAAATAAGGAGAAATTTCCTGACAATTAGAGCAATCAGTTAAATGGCTTGCCTTCAGAAATTATGGGTGTTCCATCATTGGAGGTTATCAAGAAGAGATTGGACAACCATTGTTTAAAATGTCTCCTGCTTGAGCAGGGGGTTGAATTAGAAAACCTCTGAGGTGTTTGTCTGTCTGTCTGTCTGTCTGTCTCCTTCATAAGCATGGTAGAGGAGAATGCTATTCTACCAATGTAGACCTGAGAAAGATAAACACAGATGGATTTGATTAGTATTTCGATGGGGGACCATTAGCATTTCCTGGACTATAGCTTATATGGGGTAGAGGGTAGGAAAAAGATAATGAGAAACTAGTTCTGTGTTCTTGCCAAAAACCCTATAGAGACATGTCCCTGCAGTCAGCAGCAGAAGCCAAGCTCAGTGTGAAGGAAACTATTTTTACTTGTCCTTCATAAGTGATGTGTAAAATAACCATGGAGAAAGCAAGACATAAGGTTAAAATGCACCTTGGCAGTTCAGCAAGACACCTGCTTCTTCTGGATTCAATGTTCTGTTGAAGGATTTCAACTATGAAACTGTTTACCGGTTCTGTAAGGTGACGGCTAGATAATTTTCTGTCTTCCAACTGCACTAAGTAAATTGTTTGGGAATATGTCACTGAAAATTTCTGAATTGTTGCTGAAGCGGTGCCTTATGCTTATGTTTCAATTCTAATTTGAGGTCAGTGTAAGACACATTTTTATTATGCTAGTGAAACTCTATTATGTATCTGCTGCTATGTTACAGGCTAATTCAGTATTTGAAGTCACCATTATAATATTTTTAGGAGTATCTGGAAGCACTGAAATGCCTAGAGTAGTATTCAAAATCCCAATTAATGCTTGTAGCCTATTTTCTGATATAGATATAGGTCAGGGTCCCCAACTCTCAGACCGCGGCTTACTATTGGTCCTTGAACCGTTCGGAACCAGGTCACGGAAGTGGCAGGCAAGCACGCGCATTCCCACTTGTGTGAGCGGCAGGCAAGCATATGCACATGCACACCACTTGTGCAAGTGGCAGGTGGGCATGACAGCTGCACTCGCACGTTTGCCTGCCGCTTATACGGAATCACCCCTCCTCTCCCTGCCAATCTGCAGAGCTGGAAAGCTTGGCGAACTCTGATATAGGTGATATAGATATAGATAGGCATAGGCTGGTCTATTACCTTCTATTAATACTCATCGAAAATCCCATATCATTAAAACATACAAACTTTCACTGAAAAGTGAAATGTAGCAGTTCAGATGTAGCATGGTATGCTTTAATTTGTTTTTCTATATTTTGGTTACCCACTTCTTTTGGTTAACCAAGTTCTTATGGCATGTTGAACCATTATT
The DNA here is from genome assembly GCA_032468155.1 of Oxyrhabdium leporinum. Lineage (NCBI taxonomy): Eukaryota > Metazoa > Chordata > Lepidosauria > Squamata > Cyclocoridae > Oxyrhabdium > Oxyrhabdium leporinum. The sequence goes on along the minus strand of JANHFL010001692.1, from coordinate 93,631 downwards.
TAATCATGATTGGCTGAGTTTACACAATGTGCTAAATCCAAACCAAAGAATTACATTATGGCTTAAAGGAGCCTTATGTAGAATACTGGATTATTACTAGGAACACAACAAGATCACAAAGGAATTTTAACTGAGTTGCACTTTATAATTATATTTGGAGTTTATTACACATAGTGCTTAATTTGCGTTCAGTATTCCCTATTTTGATTGACTGAAAGAAAACTCATATCAGTAGCAATAACCTGAATGCTTTTCTGTGTCACATGCCTTCAAGCATAGGTGGAAGATTTGCACATTAATGGCTGATCAAATAGTATTTTGTGATTGAGGTTTATTTCATTTTTCTTTTTTAGGAAAAAATCTTTCCTGTTTTCTGCTCTATATGCTGCCTTTATATTCGGTGGTCGGCATCTAATGAACAAAAGAGCAAAATTTGAACTAAGAAAACCATTAGTTTTGTGGTCTTTGAGTCTCGCAGTTTTCAGGTAAGCTACTTTTTGGTAGAAGTATTCATATTTAAATTGTTAACTGATTTAAATAAGGAAAATATTTTAAAAGTTATTTTTTAAAAAACATCAGGTTCCTTCCATTTTATAACTGTCTTCCCCAAGCAGGAGACCTTGGAGACAGAGAAATTTCAACTCTGAGAATTCCCAGCCAATGTGTTTTATATTATATATGTACCACAATTGCATGGTGTGAACTGCATTTTCTGTAGTGATCCATACTCTGTGGGGCATCCTTTTCCCAGTTACCTGGCCACTTATTCTCCCAAGTGCTAGGCTGGAGTGAAATGGGAGCCTGTGAATGGCATATTAGGGGCATCACAGGACAATGGGTATGGCACTGGGTTTTTTTTTCCTTTGTTTTATGAGTGTTTATTTTACTGCTTTGTGCTTTTGTGCTCTAAAGTTATGCTCACAATGGGTGCGTCTAAAGTTAGGCTTTAAAATGGGTGGCTATACAATTTTTTTAGATAAATAAAAATAAACTGTCGTCCTGAAAGATGTATGTCCTTTCAAGCTTCATTAAAGCATATGAGGATTGGCTCAGGATTAAGAAACATCTGAGGAAGTAAGTACAATATTATTTTCACCATCTTTAAATTGTGGATTTAATCTGTTTACCACAGCTTTATTGTGATTCTATCTTGCAATCTTGTACTTGTCTATTCAAATTAACTCACATTGGAAGCAATACTGTTTAATCCTACAGGAATGCGCTATTTATTTATTTATTTAATTAATTAATTAAATTTATATACCGCCCCATTCCGAAGACTCGGGGCGGTTCACAACA
>JANHFL010001692.1:72888-92232 GCA_032468155.1 Oxyrhabdium leporinum | reverse complement strand
ACTTCTGGGGGTCACCAGTCGGCATTTCGCCGCCGATGGTACCCCCAGCAGGCCCTCTCTGTGTGACCGCACGGGACTATACAAGGAGAGATTGTTAGTAGTCAAAAATAAGAAGAGCCTAGGTTCACTTTTCCAGCCTAACAAATTTTATGAAAAGGCATAAGCTTTCATGAGCTAGAGCTTGCTACATCATGTACATGGAAATGTAGAATACAGCCTAGGTTTTTGCTACATGTCTAAAAGTTTTCTGACAGTTGTAATGTGTATGAGAGTCACTTTGGTGCACCAGTCTTAAGTAAAAAAGGCAAGGCAAACCACTTCTAAAAAATGTTGTTCAGGATTGACTCGGAGAGTATTTTGATTTAGGATAATGATAAGTAGATAGATGACAGATTTCAGTGGTAGATACTCTATTGTCTCCAACAACTGGATACCTCTGGTTTTGTTTTGGTTTTTTTTAATAACCTTAAGAATATCCTGTAGAAATACGCTTCCTTCCTTTTTTAGACTGCTGTTCAAATCTTCATTTAATATCTCAAGATACTTTCAGGACCTAAAATTTACTACCATTACCACTATGACGACAATATAACAGCCTGTTTTCTGAAAAAAGTCATTGGGGGATTATTTAAATTTTATACCATATTGATGCATGTCTTTTGAACTGTTAAAGTTTATTAAGTAACTTCTTTAATTACAAGGAGATTATTTGCCAAGTAGAGAATTTAAACTAAAAACATCTACAATGAAAAGCTGCTTCATTTTGCTACAGTCATATATGATGTCTTTAATAACATAATTTTATCCCAATGGGTAGCTCTAATATATTTATTTAGTGTTCTGTAAATAATATATACATTTATTTTCTTGGGGTATATAATGTTTTCTATCATCTGTTGAATCTGCAATAATATTAACATGTCAGAGTATTGCAGGAACTTTTTTCCACACTTAGAATATCCACTTCTCCCTGAGAAGTGCATGTGTTTATTTTTAAATCAACTCCTATCAAATTTTACTAATTTACAGTATTGAATACTTTCCTAAGAAATTATACTTGACTTTGTTTGGGGAATAAATTGAAACAATAATAACCAGCAATTTGTCTAATTCTGCCTAAATAAATATATTTTCAGTATTTATAAATGCTGATTTATCTAACAAAATTTAACAAAACAAGCAAGCAGTATTTTTTTTTAAAAAAAATCTAATGTTCATTCCATCTTTTATAATAAAAGAAGATAAATATTTATATAAATTTCTAAGAGTTGTTTACAAATAAGATTGGAAATGTTGAAGAAAAGATAAAACACTGCAATCTATTATAGATTATACTGCTTAGAGTTTTATGCCAGTTTGGCGCACTCTACATTTACTGGAATTGCCATCTTAAAAGCTCTTCATTCCTTCAGCCTTACTGACTTGAATCTCTGAGAATCATTCAGTCAGTATATTTGAAGAGTCTAAGCTGATTCCAGCCTTGGGTCTCCAGATGGCCTTGAAGAATGAAAAGAGGACAATTGTAGTTGGAAGCCACTGGAAGAGCTAAGTCAGAAGCAGTAATGGAAATGAGTAGTGGGAACATCTGCAACTGAATTGCAGCAAGTGTTCCTGACAAATAATTAACAGAGCCTCAGTTACACTTCACTTGTTATTGAAAGAAGTGTAAGATTGATTGAAGTAATATAAGAACTCGTCAAATGAATAAGTAAGCAAGCAAGCAAACTCACAGTATTTATCCCAACATAGCTACAAACATTTGTAATTATCCACAAGGCTACACGTTCCATCTGATTTTATGTCTCTGCAATGTTTTTAAGTAGACTGTCATGGTGTAAAGAAAAGCTTCAAATCTTTCTTCTTAATAGTGCTTCTGGGTCACACCAAGCACTCTTAAAAAAATGGGGGGGGAAGACAGTGCTTTTTTTAAATGCACCCATCTGCTCAGAAAAAGAACTTGAGGTAGTATAGATCTGTCTGTGAAATTAAAGAGTGCTGGCAGGAAACAACTTAGGCAGTTTAACTTCTCACTATTATATGATTGGCCGTGCATATAATAGTAGAGATTTTAAGAGCATTCCATTAACATGCTCCTCAGCCCAGATGTTTGGAGACATTTGCCTTCCTTGAATACCCATATACCTCAATGAATCCTTTATCAGAGCTCTCAGTCACTCAATGACTGGCCTTGTGCTCCAGTTGTATTACTGTTACTTGGTTTTCGTGATATCTTTTTCTCTGGTAGGATCACAGAAAACAAGTACAGGTAATTCTTGCTTACTGACCACTCATTCAATGACGGTTCGGTTACGGTGCTGCTGAATAAGATCTATAACCAGTCCTTGAAGTTGCAGCTGCTTTGGTGTCTCTGTGATCACATAATTGTGATTCAGTTGCTTTGCAACTGGCAAACATTTGTGAGTTGCAGCATTCTGCAGTCACATGATTACCATTTGCAACCTTCACAACCAGCTTCCACCAAAAAAAAGTCAGTGAGGAAGCCTTCAGGAAACCACAAGTCATGGTCTGTAACCTTATACACTCAAAGAGCCATTTGGACCTGTTTCCCACAGAAAAAAAAACCCACCAGGAGAGAAAACCTTGGTGGGTGTGGCCAACTTGATGTCACTCACTCCCACCCAGTCACATGACTCCCCTATCCATGCTTACCCAGCCACAAAACCCTTCTCTCTCTCTGTCTCTCCCCCTCTGTATCTCTCTGCCCCTCTCCCTCTCTCCTCCTTTCTGTATCTCTCTCCCCCTCCCCCTCTCTTGCCGTCTCTTCCCCTCTCTCCCCTTCTCTCTCTCCCCTTCTCTCTCTTCCCCTCTCTCTCTGTATCTCTCTCTCCTCTCCCCCTCTCTCTCCCTCTCTCTGTGTCTCTTTCCCTCTCTCTGTATCTGTCTCTCTCTCCCCTTCTCTCTCTGTCTCTCCCCCTTTCCCTATCTTCCCCTCTCTCCTCTCTCTCCCCGCTCTCTATATCTCTATCTCGCTCTCTTCCCCTCTCCCTATCTTCCCCTCTCCCTATCTTCCCCCCTCTCTCTCCCTCTCTGTGTATCTCTCTGTGTTCTCTATGTCTCGCTCTCTCTCGCCATCTCTCTCCGTGTGTGTGTGTGTGTGTGTGTGTGTGTGTGTGTGTGTGTGTGTGAGAGAGAGAGAGAAAGCCACAGCTGGGCCAAGCCAGCAAGCTCTCCTTGGGGCTCCACTACTCCTTTTATTTCTTCTTTTTGGAAATCCGGGCTGGGTGAGGAACAATTACCAGCCATGGTGGAGGTTTCCCTTTGGGCAACCCTCCTCCTCCCCCTCCTCATCTCTCAACCCCCTGGCCAGCCGTGGCGGGACCGGGAGGGTGCACACGCAAGAGGAGACCCTCCTGAAGTGAGCATCAAAGCACAGCAAAGGTGCGTGCAGGGCGGGCGGCCACTCACTTGAGGGTCTTCCTGCGCGTGTGCACACTCCCGACCCCACCACAGTCGGCCAGGGGGTCGTGAGAGGAGAAGGAGGAAAGCCCCACCGCGACTGGCGCTCAGACTTTCTGAGAGAGAAGAGACGTAGAAACGTAGAGCTCACGAGAGAGATACACACATACAGAGAGGAGAGAGGGAGAGAGAGAGGAAGACTGGCTGACGGGTGAGCGTCTTTGGCAAGGGTGCTCCGGCTTTCTCCGAGCCTGACCCCCGGGGTGAGCGTGTGAGGTTCGGTGGGGCCAGCTCCCTTTTCCTTTGCCCTGAGCATCTTGAAGACATGGATGTGTGCTGTGGGCCTGTCCCCCTTTCTGTCTTCCCTTCCTCCTGGATCCCATTCCCATCCCACCAGCCCTCGTGTTAGCGAGGCCAACATAGGCCATGGCTGGGGCAGAGAGCAAGTTGCGCGTCTCCCCAAGTGACCAAGGCATGCCCAGCACCAACAAGGGCTGGAAGAAGCTCCAGCAAGAGTGAGGCGCCGGAGAATCAGCCCCGGCTGTTTCCCCATCCCCCGCTGTTGCCCTTACCTTCTCAGGCCAGGCGAAGGAGAGGAGGGTGAGGGGTGGGGTCAGCCAATGATGGGACAGAGAGCCGCAGTAGAGGGCCCAAAGAGCTGCATGCAGCTCCAGAGCCACGGGTTGCCGACACCCGCCCTATACATTTCAGTCCAATCTCTTCTTAAAAACTTCCAGTGTTGGACTATTCACAACTTCTGGGGGCAGGTTGTTCCACTGACTAATTATTCTAATTGTCAGGAAATTTCTCCTAAGTTCTAGGTTGCTTCTCTCTTTGATTAATTTTCACCCATTGCTTCTTATCCTACCCTCAGGTGCTTTGGAGAATAACTTGACTCCCTCTTCTTTGTGGCAATCCCTGAGATATTGGAACACTACTACCATGTCACCCCTAGTCTTTCTTTTCATTAAACTAGACATACCCAATTCCAGCAACCGTTCTTTATATGTTTTAGCATCCAGTCCCCTAATAATCTTTGTTGTTCTTCTCTGCACTCTTTCTAGAGTTTCAATATCTTTTTTACGTCATGATGACCAAAACTGCATTCCAAGTGTGGTCTTACCAAGGCATTATAAAATGGTATTAACACTTCATGTAATCTTGATTCTATCCCTCTGTTAATGCAGCCGAGAACCACATATATCTACAGATATGTATGTTTCCCCATGTGTAACAATAATTAGAGTCCAGAAGCTGAGGATAAAAGTTCTTTCTCCAAGCTTGTGGGTTGGTTTCCAAATGTTTCTTTACCAGGCTAGGTAACATCTTCAGCAAAGTTTAGGGGATGTCAGTGTCAGTGTTCTGTTTATAAGGGCTTAGGTGTGGGTGTGTCAAGTGAGGGTCTTGTGACAGGTCTTGTGATAAGGAGATTACCTCAGGTCAGGGTCATTTGGAGGTGAACTGCTGGTGCGTGTGTGTGTGGGGGGGGAATTGCATGAGTTGGTTGAAGATTGGTGCTATCTCTGGTTGGCTGTGATTTGGATTCTGAGGGGTTCGTAGGCTGATTGCAGGTCAATGTGTCTTTTGATGGAATCCAAAAGCTGACTACCTTAGTTTCTTGCTAACTGACCGGGTAGTCTGGATTTCAGATAATGTAACCTGGTTCTGTGTCAGAGATATAATTAATCATAAACATATCCGCCAAGTGTAATAATGCTAAAACTTAAGTACACTTCTATAATTCAATATATTTTCCCTTTTATCCCCCATTCCTTCTCCCCCTCCCCCTTTTTTCTCTTCTGCTTTTAAATATACACATACTATTATATGTTTTATTTTGCTATTTCCTTGTTTTCATTGGTTGGACTATAATCCCATCATAACCTAGAAAGGGTTCAGCAAGTATTAGACTTAATATAATTTAGCATAGCTTTACATTCTTGTATTGTTTCATAAATTCTAATCTTATTTTTTTTCCTTTTTATACTTACCTATCCTATCTATTTATAGCATTTAGATTATTCATTGTAAAATTAATTGTAGCTTTGTAAGATTCTTTTCCATTTTAATTCCTATACACTAATTTTACATTAGTAATTTTATCTTTACCTGATTTTATTCTACTAATGTGACTTTTTATTTCTATTTTAGTGTAATTGTTACATTATTATTTCTATGTAGGTCCATGCGCAATATAAATTTGAATGATTGACTTATTTAAAATATGCTTACAAATATGCAATGTAGTCTCCAAAGAATTCACACAGAACCACATGTACACTATGAAATTTTGAAATTTAATTAATGATTACCAAATTTTAAATTATCTGCAAGTTACTCACCATGCCCTGCAATCTTGGATGAAACGAATCGTCTGGGTTTTTCCAATCTTGCTGCAGGGCTCCGATTATCACTGGAATAGCCTTGGATGATGGATAGTTCTTATTAAGAGGAGAGTGTAAAGTTATTGATTTTTTTTCTATCATTGCAATAATAAGATTAAGAGATATAGTTTCATTTATAACGCTGGATTCATTACAGAAATTGCATTGAAATTGTACAGAAATGGTATATGTGCTACATTTCCTTTGCTCTTTCACATCTCAATGTATGCGGTAAAAATGCTCGGAATATTGTTACTAGTCTGCCATTGATAAGAATTCTCTCTTTTATCTAAGGTTGTTTAATCAGGGTGTTGATTCTTATATAAATATAATAAGTTGGTGAGGCTTTATTTGTGGGAAAGGAGTAGTCAGAGCTATGCCGGGGGAGTTAAGTACATCAGCAGCTTAGAATTGTTGCATTCTCACAAGCACTCCAAGTCAAACCCCTACTGAATTGCTTTGACCCTTATCTGGCACCAATTGAGTGTTAAACTTTATTTGACCAGATTCTTAGACTTGAATAAATCTTCTATGCTGCAACCTTACAAATGGTCCTGATTCTTTCACCTGACTTCACTGTACTAAAACCGAATCCTGACTAGATTAAAAAAACTATGATTGATGATTTATGGGTATATATATTTAGGTCTAAGTTTCTAAATTTCCTCAACAACTTTGGATCCCCCTTCCCCCAAGTTTTGGTTGGGGATTTTCCTTAATTCATCATTGTCCTTGGAGACTCAGATAGGATACCATATCTGGACCACAAAAATCAGGACAGCCACTATAGGTTTTCAGTATCACTTTGCTGCCAACTAAAAGTCATCTGAATTAGCCTGGATATAGAGTAGTCGTCTCAGGGAAGGCTATATTTGTGAATCCAAAATATCCATCAAGGAATTGGTTCTCTTGTAGAACTAACATAGAAGTAACTTACCACTGGAAAAAATAATAAAAGTTCATAAGGTGGGTGTTTTCCTCTACTCTTGCTTGCTTCCTCAATTGGTGATTCAGTTAGTGTTACTTTTATATAGATAATGTTTAAGTGTTCTGTTTGTTCCTCATTCTTTCATATAATGATTTTTTTTAAAGAAAAAACATGAGCAACTCCGCACGCTAACAGTGTCTGTAAATTTTGCCTCCATTGCTTCTTACAGTTAATGACTATTGTTTGTTTTTCTCTCTATGGTCACAAAGTATATTTGGTGCTGTTCGAACGGGTGCTTATATGGTGTATATATTGATGACCAAAGGACTGAAGCAATCAGTTTGCGACCAGAGTTTTTACAATGGACCAGTCAGCAAATTCTGGGCATATGCATTTGTGCTAAGTAAAGCACCAGAATTAGGTGAGTGGCTTTTAAAAAAAAATAATAAAAATAAAAAACTTTATGGGAGATAATGAAAGCAAAAAAGTTGCAAAAGAATTTACCTTTACCTTGGTGTTTTAAGTGGTTTTAAAATATTGCCCTGCATCCCTATAACTTTCATATTTGTAAGTTTGAAAATCACTTTTTCTCCTGAGTCAAATTGTAAATGAATAGCATATCAAAAACTTGAGGAAATTCTTAATCCATGCAGTTTTGATTTGAATTATAAAATTTCTGAAGTCTGTTCTTTATTCTACTCTCCAGCTCTACCTTTGCACTAGAAAGTAGCACTTCCTCCATACAATAAATTCTGCAGTAGCCTAGAGAATGATTAACGCAGCTACAAATTCATACTGTCTTAGTGCTGTGGAAAGAGCCAGGTGGAAGGGTAAATTCATTAATTGGTTAAAGTTTTATAACTAGTAGAAACAAAAAAAGCCCCTGTTTTGATACTGTGACATGCATTAAGATGCTTTGATATTATTCAACACGTATGGTTTAGAAAACTCTAGGCTCTTTTGAGAAGTCTTTTCTCTTAAAAAAATTGTTCTAGGGGCATAATCTGATAGAAAGCATAATAAAAGATATCTGGCCATTGTGCTTCAGAATGAATTGTGATTATTGTAGATATGAAAATTATGACAAGTTAAATGAAAGCAATCCTTTATGAAGTTGGAAGATTCTGCGGAGATGCATATAACCATATGTCTGGAAGATACCAATACAGCATGGACAATTAAGCCCTGTTTCCAGAAAATCTGGTTGTGAATCACTTTTAGAACATATCCAAGCACTTCCCCAATCCTGTAACTAAGCTCATTGCAAGCACAGTACAGGTAGTCCTTGGTTTATGTCCATTTGTTCAGTGACCATTCAAAATTGTGGCAGCACCGAAAAAAATGGATGTAAAACATATCTTTGAAATTTCAGCCATCGCATGTCCCAGACAAGTTCTATCCCATTTCTCTAAGGGACAGGTAGAAGCAGGTCCTGTGTCTGTAGAATATTCCCCATCCTGAAATCTGTAGTGCTCCTAGTTCCTGTCTTTGGTAGAATAACAAAGTCCTGTCTGTTTAACAGAGCATAAGAATAAAGACTGGGATTGTTTTAATTCTTTTTCTGCAATGCATTTTCAGGTATTTTTTAATTATTATCATAGTTAAGTTACTCTTAAATATTGCTCACTCATCAGTGCACATAATGCACATTTTCATGTATGACAAAGATACTTTTTTATTTATCTTAATATGAAAACTGACATGATAATGCTAGTTTCTTTCAACTTTTGTTTTTTTGTCCTTAAATTTGCCTGATCCGTGGTTTTAATTCCAACAGTCTGGAAACCACTGAGAACAGGATAGAATAAAATAATTAGAACTAATATTTGAGAATACTTTTCTACATAGAAATATCAAAGATGTCCAACAGGTCAAGTTAGTTTATCATAAACTGTATGACATTTTGTTTATAAATTTATCCTTAACAGAATAGTAGTGAAAAGTGATATGTAAAATAAAATAAAATGCTTTACAGTACATTCACCAGATATGTGTTCTTTTTTCAAATACTGTACATATCAAATAGCTGTAGGCCAGAATGGTTCATCACTCCTTACAACAAACCCTTACATAATTCTCTTTATCGACCATTTATAGAAATATTTGATTATTTCTGTTTTGATCTGCCCAAAATTCTTTGTTTATATTTAGACTCATTAGAATGGTCCCAATTCCATATTTGCTAGTGAACTTCTTTAGTAGTTGCACTTGAAAGTGTTTAAGACTGGAATATTACTGATGAAAATATAGCATCTAACTTGTCTTTTTCTATCATTCTTTATTTGGGTTTTGAAGCACTTGCCTGCATATACGTATAGCTTCTATGTCTCAAAGATAACTCTCAGTTAAATATACAGTAATAAAATACAATTTTAAGAGTTAAAAGAAACAATTGAAATAAGGAGGAAAGAAATCAGCATAGAAATTTTTTTAACATTGTTAGCAAAATAAGTAAGAGTTGCAGGTCACCTAGTAGGAGAAGAAGAAGAAAAAATCACACCTACTCAGTCCCTGGAAAGAAATCTAGATTTGCTACTTAGCTTACAGCTTTATTTTGCTTGTTTGTTGCCACAAACCAAAATACAATGAAATAGTGAAAGCCATATCTAGGAGTTAAACAAACTTTTTGATTTTTTTTCTAAAAATGCTACAGTAGATCTTGAGCCAGAGTCAAAGCAGTTCTCGGAATCTTTTGAATCTGTTGAACATGCATATATTTGCATTTTTGAGAGCCTGAAAAACATTACATTTAAAAATAAAATGAGAGAGAGAGAGAGAATGAGAATGAGAGAGAGAGAGAGAGAGAGAGAGAGAGAGAGAGAGAGAATGAGAGAGAGAATGAGTTTGGGAGAAAAGAGAGGTAGTGTAAATTCCAGCATATACTTTCTGAAGCAGTGTTGCGCACTCAGGACTAAACCACTGCAATTCACTGAACTATATTTTTCACTATCATCGCCTTTAAAATATCCTTCACACTGAAATCGGGTCTGTGTTACAGCTTACAATATGAAAAGCAGATTTGTGTAGATCTTAGCAATTTTTAATGTTTCTAGTATGGAATATTTTTCCCATTGCACTGTCTTCACAATTCAGCTGGAAGTTTAATCCAAAGAGAGAGCTGAATCAACTGCCCCATAGTTTGAAAGTTTCCTTACAATTCATATTAATACTGCTTTAACATACACTAATGTCTTGTAACTAAAATTATTTTTCCCTTACTGTTTTGGGTATTTGTTGTCTATAAAAAAGTATTTTTCATTCTAAAGATCTGAAGAGAAGAAACAAGGTTAATCAGGGTTGAAGCACATTAACATGATCTCAGAAAGCATATTATAATTTAGAACATAAGTATTTTTTTCATTGCTATATATTCTTTTGATTATGCTAATATTACAGGCATAATTATCTATTCTAGAAGTACAATAGATTATCATAAAGATGTATTTAACTGATATTTAATAATTTATGGAGATTGTCTTAATTATTTCTTATGTATCTTTCCATATTAAGAAATAACAATTGCATCTAAAATTAGGGCATGGCAGAGATTTTTATTATGATGTCATTATACAGCAAACAAATACAAATGGTCGCAATTAGAGATTCTAAAGCCAATTTAAAGATGATATTGCATTCAAAATACTTTTGTAGAAAATCCTTACTTCTGTGATTAAAGAACACATAATATTTAAACTGATGTAATGTTTCAGGGTATTTCGAAGGGTTCTTTTAGTGTCTTCTTTTTTCCTAAAACCATGTTGTACAATATACATATTTATTCTATTTTTTTTTCTTCTCCCTGCAGGAGATACAATATTTATTATTCTTAGGAAACAGAAGCTCATCTTCCTTCATTGGTATCACCATATTACAGTACTACTTTATTCTTGGTACTCCTACAAGGACATGGTGGCCGGTGGTGGCTGGTTTATGACCATGAACTATGGAGTACATGCAGTCATGTACACATATTATGCTTTGCGGGCTGCGGGCTTCAGAGTATCACGCAAATTTGCCATGTTTATCACCTTGTCACAGATTACGCAGATGTTTGTTGGCTGCATAATCAACTACCTGGTCTTCGCCTGGATGCAACAAGGCCAATGCCACTCACATGTTTACAACATTGTTTGGTGTTCCCTCATGTACCTCAGCTACTTTGTGCTCTTCTGTCATTTCTTCTTTGAGGCATATGTTGGCAAAACAAGGAAAGCAAGGAAGGCTGAGTAACGCTAGGAATACCGCTAAGCCACCACTCGGCTCATCGACCAAACCAGAAACACAAAGCAAAACAAAATGGCACAACAAAAACCATTTATACGTGGTGCAAGTAAAACTCAGCAGCTGTGGACAGATAGGTTTGTTCAAACCAATAAATTTATGATCATGTTATGGTAAGAACTCAAGGAATGATCTTACATCTTAGCAGGCTGCTGTAAGACACCTTTTTTCTTGCATCTCTTAAAAGAAGCAATCTTGCATTTAGAAAATAAAAGGAGAAGAAGATCAGAATTTTGCAAAATAAAATATTAAAATATACGGTTTCCCCGGTCATAGATAACCTTTATTTTAAATGAAATTTATTATATTCTTTCTAACTTTTGTTTTTAAATATGTAAAACTTGAACAAAATTTAAGAAGAGGAAACAAATAGTCTGTATCCTATGAATATACAAAGCTGCCTTATACTGTCAGAGCTTGGTTCTTTTGAGTTCCATCTTCTCTACTCTGACCGGCAGCAGTTCCACTACCATTGGGAAATGCCCTGCAAGTTAAAGATCCTGGTGGTTTTTTATATGCATATATAACCCAAGAATCCAAGGATTAAACCTTGGGCATTTCTGCAGGCAAAGTATTTGCTCTCCAGTTGAGTTAAGGATCCTTCCTATACAATGCCAGTATTTCTGTAAAGTGGAAAAAAGCTCCGTCTTGAAAAGGTTGCACTCTAGGACGCCAAATTATAAAAATTAAAGGTTCCTATCAAAGTTCTTATTAGGGCAGCCATTTAAATTCCACTGAAGCACTACATGAAAAAATTGTAACTATGGGTGTACAAGAGAGCATGGGTGCCTGTGTTCATATATATTCTGTATTATGCTGTCAAAGGATCTGGTATCTCAGTTAAATTAAAGATTTAGAATTAGAATAATCTAAAGATCGAATGCTTTCTTCAGAAATGCATTCGAAGGCATTGATTCAAGTGTATTTTCAGTCTAAAACATGGCCAAGAATAGTTTAATATTGAGTCAGTTAGTTACATTTGCTGGAACTATTGATAATGGAGAGCAGGAGAAGGAGGGAAAAAAGGGATAGGAAATGGCCCTTCACAGTAAGTCAATTTGCAGAGATTTTTTTCAGCTACTGTGCTATAATGCTATCCCAGTGTTTCAGATGCTCTTCAGATGTTCACTCTTCATTTACTTGGTATATGTCATCTGAATCACTTAATCCAAAGTTATTTCTATTAGTTAAAATTGTTCAAAATAAGGGGATGCAAATGTTACAATAAGGCTTTTGGAACAGAGTTTCCTGCTTCCAATGCCTTCTCTTTCTTCCTGTTCATTCCAGTGATGGCTCACGGCTCATGACCACAAGTCATTGTTAAAAAAACTTGTAATTTCTTTATCATAGATCATAAGCAGAGATACAATTTTCATTGGTGTATGCAAATTGCTGCTCCTACCAAACAAGTCTAAGGCTCCAAAACAGGTGGAACCATCATAGAGAGAAGAAAATAGAAAATATTCTAAGAAGATAGAGCCCGAAGATACATTGTTAAGTGCAATTGGAATGAAAGGTACAAAGACAAGCAAAAATTAGCTTTGGAGATATATTAGTATTAGAGAGATCAGGAAACAAATACTGTGGTATGGTACATATTTTATATTTTTATGAACTTCAAAGAATAGATATCTGCAACTTTAAATAGTATTTTACAGACTGTATATGACTTTAGCTAACACTGTGCTTCTGCATTTGCTTCACAAGCAATGCAAAGATGTTTAAAGTGCCCTCCTGCGGTCACTTAGAGATACTACTCTAGAAGGCAGATCATGCAATCATACTACAAGCTTTGAAGAGGGCAAATCCTGAATGGAGTGGTTGTGCTGCAACAAATAGAAAAACTTCATGCTCACTTTTTTTAAAAAATCCATAGGAAAACTATACTGTAGCATCCTTGATTGCTTAAAAAGACATCTGGTTCTTCAGTCAGCTGCAGATAAAAAGATGCCACTCTGAACCTCAGAGAAATAGCTGAAAAGAGCCATATTTTCTACAAAGAAAAAGTAGATTGTATTATCTGTAAGATTTCAGTCCTTACAAAGCCAAATAAAACATAACATTCCTAATACTTCAAAGAAACAAGTATGTAAATTTAATGTTACAAGTGTATTAGCATAATGTTTTTCTCATTTCTATGTTTGATTCTTTTTAACAATTAGAAGAACTAGAGAAACAATGGAAAGCTGCTGTTCTACGTATGGAATCAAACGTACATGTAACTACATATATAATCCTTACATGAATGTCCAAAAAAAATTAATGGGGCCAGGCAGAATCACTTTTTTTTCTAATGGAAAATGTTGTCAACTTTCTTACTTTAACCTCAGACTACATAGTAACACATGGTAATTTCACCTTGATTTAGCTTCCACTGTGCTGTCTGTCATTCAGGACTCAATGTAATAACCCTGTTAGACATAAAGGGCTTTCAATGTTCCATGATGTCCAGGAAAACTGCTACATTCTATATGACTATGTGAACTGTATTTTTTTTTGGGGGGGAGGGATTGAGAAGCTCTCTAGGGCTTAATCATAACTGTGAAAACCTAAAAAAAAAGTTTGTAGCTATGTCATTTAAGTTATTGCTGTTCCGACATTGTTATACACTACAAGAATAACAAAATATTATATTACGTAGAACATAAAAATATAATAGTAAATTATAGGACTTATAGGGTACATGGACATTACATTAAAATGTAGACAATGTTATTTAGGGCTGTGAAGGTAAGAATTATATTCCACAGTAAAGCCTTCCTTTGCTTTCTGCTCCCACAATAAATATTTGAAGCAAAACTAAAGTGTGGAAAAGTTGTGGGAAGTAGTAGTTGGTAATTTGCAGCTGTGCCCTTATTGTATGCATCTTTCATGTCTCTTAATTGTTTTCATTATAAGCTGATCTCATTCATGGAAAATTTTACTTTTTTAAAAGATGATATTTCACAAGTGATGCTAAGAATTTTATTATTTTTACTCCCTGTAACCAAAGGAATGGACATCAGTGAATTGATTTAAAAGGGTTTTTTTCCTGATTTATTCTAGTATTAATAATAGTAATAAGCAACCATTTAGATTTTTCTTCATATGACTTGTGAGAATGCTTTGACAGGGCAGTTCTGAGATAGTTGTTCAAATGCACAATGTCACAGAACTCGAAACAGAGCATTCCAGCCTTATTCCTCTTCCATTAAAGCAGTTGTTGTTTACTTTTGAAAGGGGAAGTTTGTTTATTATTATTAGAAAGAAAAATGAGAAAAAAATAATATTGCACTGTTACAGTAATAATAACAGTTATAAGATGAAAATTGTTATAAAATGAACCAGAACAGGCATCTTTTTTCCAAAATAGGCATATTCTGTCCAGAATATTTATATCCCAACTCTCCCATTCAAATAACCGGCTCTGAAAATGTGTGAGGCGATAGCTAGCTGGTGCCCCCCCCTTTTTTTTTTACTGTATTTGTAAATGAGCATTTTGCATATTTTTGCAAATATATTGCAATGTGTAATGGCTAACATTTATCACCTTTGATATTCTTATAAGAATAAATTCAGCTAAGTTACTATTTAGTAACTGGGTTAAATTATTGCAAAATCTGCAAAATATTTTTCCTTATTGGAAACCTTGATTCCTGAAGTTCTATAAACAGATTATAATGTTTGCTGAGTTATTTGTAATTTTCTTAATTGTTGCCCATCCACAGAATCTCTTGCTTTAACTATTTAGGTCACCAAAATATAGTGAATAAGTTAAATATACTTGCATGATCTATTCTTTAGACCTAAAGAAGCTACAGATTCTCCAAATCACCCAAACGTGTGCCAGTTAGCTCATCTGGAATACACCCAATCCAGTGCTGATGATCCCATTTAGACCATAGATTATATTGAGGCAAGTTTTTCATTGTCATGGTAAACTTTTCTTGTTGAGCAAGTGAATTCATTCATTCAGTCTCAGGCTAAGCACTCACCTTATACGGCCTAAATTTTAAAAGACCTGAGTCATGCTTAAGCATCTAATGTCGGTGGATTTGTCTGTCTTGGCTGAGCTGATGTAGAAATAGGAGACTCACAAATATAGAGAGAGTAGCGCAGTTAAAAAGGAGACATCTAAAGGTGGATCGGTGACTGCATGAACATGACTGCTCTGCATTGCCTTGAAGAATCTTCCATGCAATCAATCTTAAAATTTTGTATTTCTGGAGAATGGAGGAGTGAATAGTTTGCAAGGCTAACCATGCAGTCAAATGATGTTGATTCAAAACCAAGATCATCTTAGTTCAAGAGGGGAGTGGTATTCCCCAATAAGTTGGGATAGACCCAACCATGTCCATATTTTAGCATTTGAACTCATACGTCAGTCCTGCTAAAATTTGTCTCAATTATTGATCACAGATGGTCAGTTTGCATATCAGCCACTTGCCCATCTTAGAAAGTAATTTTACTCCTTTTTTTTTAATTAAAGCTTATTTGCATCTACTCAGAAATAGAAGATGTAGCTAAAAAATAAGTGGCAAAATAGATTTTTAAACTAAATGCTATGTAACATAGTACATATGATGCCAATGTGTTGAAATAATATTAAGGTGTGCATCTTAATGAAGAAAAAAAATAATATCCAAATCAGTGGTGAGGGTTGGCTAGAGTCAAATAGAGAGGAAAAGTGTTTCAAAGCCACAATTAGCAGTTTTCTTGCTGTGTGTTTGCCAGAAATTGGAAATCTTGATCCTTTCTCTCTCTCCCTCATCATAAATTGTCCAGGAGCTTTTCTTCTTGCTTGTGGCCAGCATCTTTCAAAGAAGAATTTTAAATATAACCATCTAAGAGAAAAGCATGGGCTTGACCACTAAAAACTCAACTTCCCATAATAAATTGAATTAATTAATTTAATATAATTAAATTAACATAATATCCTGGAAGCATACCCTGAAGGGTATTTCATCTGATATTTAGATATTCACCAGGTGAAATTCCCAAATGTTATATTTGCTGGGAGATTTGACATGTATAGCTCCATCATAAGGATGCCAACAGACACTTCAGAGAATGCTATTCCCTCCTCCTCTTCCTCCTTTGCAGGGGAAAACTATTGTAAGAAATTGTTATCATTCAGAATTCCTTGACATTGAGGAACAAATTGTTTTTCTACCCTTTGTCTCCCTAATTCAAGCAACTCATGATTAAATCCTACTGAAAGCATTCATTTGGAAATTTATTACTAATTTAATGCATCTGGTTAAACATTGGCAATTTAATTTCTTCCTGCTGTCATTCTATTCCCTGTGAAAAGGTTTTGAAAAACATCCATTCCAGTTTTCAGCATGATTGTTTTTATTTTTATGAAAACAATGATTTCCCTTCTGAAGAAAAAAAATAGCAACACGTGTCAGTTTGGTTAAAATGGCCCTGAAATAATCATTGTTAGTTTTGAGTAAGCCTGTAAAAAGAGTGTGTTAGTAAACAAAAATGAAAAATGAATCTATACTCTGAATTTTTACTATCCACCTTTTAAATAGTTTCTTGCACAATGAATATAGGCACTCTATTTTCTATTTTTATATATGTAGATAGGTCATGATAGAGGAAAATATTAAATGTTGATGAGGATCATAGTTCTAACTAGTACCCTTCGGAAAGAAAAGATATAGTAGGCAGGGATGGGGTCTATTTTTTCACAGACCCATAAATCATCCATAAGCAAGCAGGAATCTCTAATGCAGGGGTGTCAAACTTGTGGGTTGGATGCGTCACATGCTGGCCCCACCCCTCCGCCCAGTTTAGTGAAGGGGGAAAAGTCCCGATCCGTCACATGACGCTGCCGTGAGGACGTGAGTTTGACACCCCTGCTATAATGCCTAGAACCTTCCCCCCTCCCCTAGCCGTGGGGGAAGGTTCTTCATATTGAAATTTCATATTTGAATTCATCATAGAGACTGGGATAAAAATCATACTATGATTTGCTTAACCATAGTTGTTTTTTTAAATAAACCACAATTAGCTGGGATCAAATAACATGCAAAGCCACCATCCACAATGGCTATAAAATGAGCCATAACCCAACAAAGGATATTGGGGCTCAGCATTTTGTGTAAACCAGGAATGGGTTTTCCAATGCTTTATTCTGCAGATGAACTGAAGTGAACTGCCTTGTGAAAGTATAGTACTTTGTACTTTTACAGCAACTGAGTTACATAATCTCAGTTAAAGTATATCAGCGTTCTTACCAGTCTTTTCACCCACTGCAGTTATTACACCATAAACACTCTTTATTTTGAACCAAAGCAGCTAGTAGTTTTTCCTTGGGCAATGGGAGATGCCATCATCTCTCCCCTGATGCTAATTACTTCCATGACTTCACAGACCTTGCTCAAGAAGGTGGTGTGATATCATCATCTCATCTGCTTAATAGGATACCAGCAAAATGCATGCCAACACCCGAGCTTGGGTGAGCCTTCAAGTCATTTTCCAAGAGAATTACTCATCTTTATGTGTCAACAGCAGTTTAAGCAACTTGCCAAGCATTTTGTTTCTTCTAGAGTCTCACTGTCTAGCCAAAATGAGACCATTTTATACCATATCATTCTTCTAGTGCCCTACTGGTTCCCAGCATGGGATTACAGGCTTCTCACCTGTCTTCATTCTCCAGAGCTGTTTCTCTCTTCAGTGTCTTAAAGCTTGAATCAGATGTATGTTCAGATTAAAGTTGTCTGTAAAGTATAATGATTAGGAATAGCTTTATTTTGCCATTTACAAATATGGATGTTTCATTCCATAAAGGGAGAGTTTTTAATTTTAATTTTATTTTGGTATATCAATATTCTAAACAAAATGTGGTTTTTTTGGTTTAAAATAACATATTTGTCTGTCTTATTATACAAAGTATACCGTGTTTTGTCTTTAAAAATATATCAGTATATATCTGGTTGTAATATATGTAAAACGATTCTGAGAGAAAGAAAAATATACTACTTTATTGTCTCCACAAAGCCTGATGGAACCATTTCTAATCAGCAACACAAAAATCCTTATAAAACTGTTTCCTGAGAACTAACATGGAACTCAGAACTATCATGGTTTAACAGTAAGCAAATTAAATCGGCTTCTGCTAATTGTAACTCTCTGCATTGCTAGTTTTGAATTCTATTTATTTATGGTGGAAGTCACAAAAATATGTTCATGTAACTCAATCTCCAAAAATCCATATTGTGATCAAACCATTCCTGCACACAATTTTAACCATGGACCCTGTTTTTATTTATCAGTATTATGAGCCATAATCTAGCACATTGAAAGTTGAAAGCTTCTATAGAAACACAGCACTCCACCGCTATCCTATCCTATCCTATTCATTTCCATTTTGCTTTTAGATGCAAAAAAACAACAACCCCCACACATGTGCAATGAAAGGCCATGTTAGCATTCCATTTCAATACTGAATATAGGATCAATTTTGTAATTACTTGAAATCTTCTCTGTGCCAAGTATTTTTTTTTCCTGCAGAGTAGATTCAAGCTACTTGAATCTAGCTTCTTAACTAACAGCTGCTTTTTTAATACCTTGGTCCTTGGTCCCAGTCAGACCATTGTATGAAATACCTTGAACTGCATTTGGGTTACAGTCTACCTGTCTGGAAGAAGGCAGTGAATAAAACTAGGAACAAGATAGTATAACAAAACCAAGATAGATATGTTGATTGACCCTAGACCAGGGGCGTCAAACTCAAGGCCCACAGGCCGAATCTGACCTGCGGGGTGCTTAGATCTGGCCCATAGTGCCACCCTGGAAACAGTGAAGGACTGGCCCATGGTGCCACTGCCAGTGAAAACAGAGCTCCGTTTTCGCTGGCAGAGGGTTTCAGGAGGCCGTCATGGCTGAAGATGGAGCTCACAAGGGCCACGCACAGCTTTCCCAAGCTCCGTTTTTGCTGGCAGAGTGCTTGGGCAGCCACAGGCACCCCCAATGTGAGTGACATCATCCTTTCTGAGTTGTGGAAGAAAGATTGAGCCTTTGGGTGAGCTGCCTCAGGACAGTTTTTCGCCTATTGTTTACTATCTACATGAACTTGTTTGACAAATTCATCTATCAGTTCGGAGTTGGTCCACTTATATAGCTGCAACCTAGACCAAGCAGGAGATGTGATAGAAGTTTTGACTTAGTGCTTGGATGCTGTGGGGAACTCACAAAAGGAACAGATTCTAACTAAATCCCAGCAAATTAAATTAAATTAACACAGCTAAAAATTTAATTCGCTTTTAAATTGTATTTTAAACTTTATATATTTATGTTTTATACTTGCTGTGAACCGCCCCGAGTCTGCGGAATAGGGGCGGT